>PVIR01026778.1:0-23547 GCA_004026965.1 Petromus typicus | reverse complement strand
ATTCTGTGAGTTGTCTCTTCACTGTGTTGGTAATTTCTTTGCAATGAAAAAAACATACCTGTTCTAACTGAAGTAAGGATATCTAATTATAGCTTTGATTTCTGTAACAATTAGTGATGTTGAACATCTTTTCATGTTCTTGAGGGCCATTTGTGTCTCTTTTTTGGAGAAATGTGGAAGAAAAAATTTTCCCACTCTTGTGCTGAATCACATAGGGCATAGTTGTTGAGTTGTAATACTTTATATATTCTATTTATTTATTTACTTTTTTGGTGCTGGGGATTGAACTCAGGACCTTGAACTTATGAGGCAGGCAGTGGAACCACTGAGCTAACTCTCCAGCCCACTTTATATATCCTAGATAGTAACACCTTATTGATACAGGATTTGAAAATATTTTTCTTTTATTCTCTATGTTGTCTTTTTACTCTCTTGTGTCCTTTGGTTTGTAGACATTTTTAATTTTGATATATTTCAGTTACATCTTTTTACTTTTGTTTTTAGTGCTAAAGAACTAATTTTCTAAAGTCAGATATGATGAGGGAAAAATCTTTTCCAAAATATAGTTTGATGAGTTTTGATAATGAATATATTTAATTCTTTAAGCACTGCCATGATTGAAATAGACTATTTCTCTCACTCCCCCGTTTTTTCATATCTCTTTGCAGTAAGTATCCTCTTTACTTCCATCCAGCTCCCAGTTGTCATGAATTTTATTTCTGTCCTTATAGTTTTGCATTTTCCAGATTGTTAATGTGAATTAAATAGCTGTAGTGCTTGATTCCCTTCATTAGCATGATGGGATTTACTTGTCTTATTGTGTTTTATCAATCAATGGTTTGTTCCTTTGCATTGCAGGATAATATTCCAATACAGGGGCACACCACCCTGTTTTTCCATTCACCTTTCAAACAACTTCCAATTTGGGGTGGTATGATACAGCTGTTATAATGTTTATATGCAGATCTTTATTTATTTATTTATTTATTTTATTTGAGATAGGGTCTCACTTTGTAGTTCAGGCTGGCCCTGAGCTCAGCCTCCAACTCACATCACAGCAATCCTCCTGCCTCTGCCTCCCGAGTGCTGGGATTACAGGCGTGAGCCACCACGCCCAGCACTGTGGTATGTGGTGCTGATTGCTGCTGGGTGTGAGTCTGCACACCCACTATGGTATGTGGTTACCGGGGATCGAACTCCGGCCCTTGCGCTTGCAAGACAGGCGCGGGAACCACTGAGCCAAATCCCTGGCCCTATATGCAGATCTTTGAATGGACATGTGTTAATCTCATTTGGGTGGAAACTTAGGATAATATGGGTCCTATGACGAGTGCATTCTTAACTTTACATGAAGCTATGAAATTGTTTTCCAAAGTGCTGGACCATTTTGTGTCCCCACCTCCTACGTGTGAAGAGCCTTGCTGCTCTGCATCCTCACTGGGGTTTGATATTGTTTGTGTGGAGTCATTCTGGAAGGTATTAGTTATTTTGTGGTTTTGTTTTTCCGAGTCTCCAATAATGTAAAACATCTTTTATTTTAAAAAATTGATTTTATCTGAACATTTTATATACATGTTATGTTCTCATTTGACATTAAGAATTTGTACCAGTGTATGACACGACTTAATTCTCAGTTTTTACTATTCCCTACCCCACATAACTCCTGCCCCCTATGTACATTATCTTTGTTTCCTTATTTTTACTATTAAATGTTTACTTTTTCTTCTTTTCTTAAATCTATACCCTGTTTTCCCTTTGAATGTTTTATTTTACAGTACTTATCATACATTTTAGAACTCATTTATACTTTAAGTTCATCATACCAGAGATACAGGATTTACACAAATATACAGGATTTACACATCTGTGTCTTATTTATTCCACTTATAAGTATATCTTCAAGGCATATCCATTTGAGTATAAAAGACTCACATTTATCATTCTTTATGGCAGGGTAATACTCCATTTCAAGCATCTTTATAATGCATTTCCTGCCATCAGAATCTTAGAAAACTTGGTGTTAAATGAAGCTCACATTAATTGTAAAAGTAATTTGATTTGAAGTTTAAAAATTGTCATTATTTTAATCCGGCCTGTATTAAAATTTGATATATATTACTTAAATTATTTCTTCTCCCTTTGTCATTATACCAGTGGTTTCTCAGGAACAGTTCAGCTCCCCAGTCTCATGTTACACCAGCACAGTTCTCTGTGAAAGATAAAAACACAAGATTCTGAGTCACTCTTTCCGTTCTCCTGCCAATTCCTTTATTAAAGGCAGATATCTTAGACTCTCATTTGTAAAAGTTATTTGAACTAAATACAAAGGGGTGAAAATATTGAAAGAGAAAATCTTTTGCCCTGGCAGCTCTTGAGGCCATGGTCTAAAATAGTTAGGGCAAACAATTTCACTGTCCTGGCCACCAGACCCAGGGGACTGACTCAAAATGTAAACTGACAAAAGTTAGTCAGCTTTGTGTTGCTATAACAAAATACCTTAGATAATCAACTTAATGAGGGGAAAGGTTTATTTTGACTTACAGGTTTCAGAGGCATTAGCCTGTGGCCGCTCTTGCTCTGGGCCTCCGTCAGCACAGTGCATCACGGTGCGAGTGTGTAGCAGCAGAGGCCTGATAACCTCATGGTAGTCAGGAAGCAAAAAGAGGGAAAGGGAGGAAGTGGGCTGTGGTCCCAGGTTTTACTTTAAGGGCACCTTGCCTTGGGTCACCCCCTAAAGGTTCACATCCCCCTATAGAGCCATAGGCTGGTGATTAAACTTTTAATACATAGCCTTTTGGAGAACATTGATTCAAACCACAACTGGTGCTGAATTCCTGGTATTTGATGGAAAAGATTTATAAACTTTCACTACCAGAAACATAAATATTCCAAGCTTCAGATTATAGCGTGTTACAAACTCTGATTTTTCGAGTGTGTATTTTTAAAATTGTCTAACACATCTCTTTATGCTTCTTTGAAGGGGAAAAATAATGAGATTATAACAAAAAAGAAAGGAAACAAAGTTTATGTATATAGGGGTTTGGGGGTGGTAGGGTGGGTAGGGCTATGGGAAAAAATGAGAATTAAGTTGTGTCATATACTGGTACAAATTCTAATTGTTGAATGCGATCATGATGTGTATATGTAATGTACCAATAAAGATTTCAATTTAAAAAATGCATAAGGAACCTAGTTCCCTACTTTTAGCTTCTGTGTACGTATCAAACATTTTTCTGTATTACCGTCCATTTTCTTAAAACAGTAAAGATAATAATGATTTCTTTTTTTTTGTTTATTTTGCTCCTTTTGGAAATCACAGAAAGGCTATTAAAAGAATAAAGGAAAATGCAAATATTATATTTAAAATCAGGGAGCATCACACTAAAAAGATAATATTTAAGAAGAAGAGCTTGCTGACACAGTGAGGGGAGGAGAGGCCTGCAAGAGAGGATGTTGTGACAGCTAACCCGAGACAAAGTAGAGTGGGCCTAAGAGTGTGACCAACCCCACTGTGGATAACAGTGCACGCACAGGCCTCGACATTATGAAGCTGTAGTAAAGCCGACAGTCAAGCCTGTCAAAGTACTCATTTAAGAATTTTTTGGGCAGCAGCACATGGAGAGGTGGGGCAGGGCTGAAGGTGCATCGTGCAGACTCAGCATTGTCAATCCCATTGGTGAGGAATATGAGAGCTTAAACCACCTAGTTCTATGCAACTCTAGCTGAAAAGATTATTTCTATTATCTCAAAGCATGTCCTGCTCTCTCTACCTCCCCACAAACTTCTGAAACCTGTTGGTACAAGAAGAAATCATAATATTAAAAGATGAATAATAATAAAATCCCTCAGAAGCCATGCAAACATCATGAAAAAAGAGGGGAAAGGAGAAGGGAAGGCAAATGGCAGAGGAAGAATATTCCCTAGAAAAATACCATCACAATGCAGATGAAATCTGTCACCACGTTCCTGGTTCTCGTTAGTGTCCTTTCCCTTTGTCCTCTGTGGGCCTCCTCGAAGGGTCACTTTCTGGCTATTGATGTGCTGACGTTGCTAGTCAGAGTCTCTGGTGCAGGTTAGTGATGTCTTCCCTCCTGGTTGGAGTCTATGTCCAACGCAGGACTTATATGAGCCAAGAACTTTCTAGACCTGCTCCACTGCAGGTGTTGTGTTCTTCTCACCCGTGAGAACAGATCATGACCCTAGTAGAGGAGAAGTAGAATTGAGATTTAGTTCAGGGAGCTCATCTGCTGTTATCTTCATCATTCTTCTTGTAATTCTTTATGAATTACATGCCTGAGAGCTGAATATCTGACTAGCTAATTTCAGAGAGACATTCTTCATTTACCTGGGCAGTGGACAGCTCAAATCTTTTCTTCTTTTAGCCCAGTGCTTCTGGTCTGAAGCAGATGATTCAGAAGCAGAAGAAGGGCTGGTCCCTGAATCCTTCTGCTCATCCCTGCAGTTTCTTATGGAGTGCTGAGCACCGTTCCCATCCTGACAGCTCTAGGTTCTGGCATGATGTTTATTCTAGGGAAGGTTAGCATTTAGAAAGTTGAGCGCTAGTACAATGACTTAGTTGCTTTTCTCATTGCTGAGACGAGATACCTAACACCCAAAGTTAAAGGAGGAAAGGTTTACTATAGCACACAGATGTTTCAGACAACAGTTGATTGACTCCAAGCCAGGGTGGCCTGACAAAGGGGCATTACAGAAGAGAAACAGTTCATGCCAGGCAGGGAGGCAGCAAAGCCACAAAGCAGTGAGGAAGCAAGTGACTAGACCCAGCTGGAATAGCAGTCTCCTTTCTGTTCCTTATATTCTATCCAGGCTACCTGCCCTTCAGAAGGGTAGCACTCTCCCCAGGGAGGGCCTTTCTACCTTGAGTATCTACACTCAAACTGGGCCAAACCAATCACTGCACTAATGTTCTAATCACATACCCTCAACCCCAGAATCTCACACTTAATCCCAACACCACAAACTCTAGATCCAACCACCTCTGAAAAACTCCTCCTGTGACTGCATGAGGCACAGAGGGACATCTAGACACAACCCATAACATACAACCACTTTAGAGAGTCCTCCAGAAGCTAAAACCAGAAATTCCATTTGAACAACTTATTCCACTTCTAGATATCTTCCCCAAAGAGTTAAAGACATCATGTTTTAGTGATCCATGCACACCTGTGCTTATAGCAGGATAATTCATAATAGCTAAATCTTGGAAGCAGCCTGTAAGTCCATCAATGGACAAGTGGATAAAGAAGATGGGTATTTACACACAATGGAATACTACTCTGTCATAAAGAAAAATAAATTTGAGAAACTGTGGAAAATAGATGTATTTTAAGGCCATAATGTCCAGTGAAATAAATCAGACACATAAACTTACCTATTGTATGGTTTCTCCAAAGGGGAAGGGAAAGGGGTTGAAAAAAGGAATTATGACATATTATTTATACGTTTCAACTCCACATAGGGAATGTAAGCCTATGTACTACAAACATGTACCATTAAAAATAAATAGAATGATTTTTTTCAAGTATAAATATATGGAGTTGTCGAATGTAACCTTTTGGTCCTCTGTATTTTCTCAGGAGCCTTGGGGTGATGGTGTGCTCTTCTCTCTCTGACTTGGGTGGGATCTTCACACCCTTCATGGTCTACAGGCTGATGGAGGTTTGGCAGGATTTGCCCCTCATTTTATTTGGTAAGTTGTCAAGAGAACTATTGTGTCTTCTTTCCGGCCTGGTGGTGGCTATGGTGTGAGACTCAACAGCTAAATGTTGAGTGAACGTTGAGGAAGGACTATGGTCTCCATGTGTTCCCTAGCTCAGGCTGTCTTGCTGCTCAGGAAAGACAAGAGGCCATTCCTAGGAAGCAACAGAGATTTACATCCTCTACTTCAGAATCTAATAATTCATTATACAGGGTAGACTCTGACAGACATTTGGGGATAGTCTGTTTTCTTTGCATTGATTGCTAACTCTTGTTCACCCAGCTGGAGATGTGAAGATGCCACATTATCATCCTTCTTCTGCTTCTAGATCATAAATATTGAGAACAGGCCTAATAAACAAATAGAGGCCCAAGTTCTGTATTAGCTTTATTTCTGTCAAAGCTAGGGAACTAGAAGGGGACTGCTATTTCTTTCTCTAAAACTAGATTGTGGGACCTCCGAGCCTAGATTTCCCACTTGGCAGAGGTAAAATGACTGGCTCTATGTATGAGTCTGACATGGGTGGTGCAGGTAAATGCTAGGGGCAGCAGGGGGTAGGACAAAACAGCCAACACCCAAGTTGGAGAAGGGAAGGTTTATTTGGCTTACAGTTCATAGACGTTTCAATCTATAATTGACTGGTACCAAGGCATGGTGGCATGGCAGACAGGCATTCCAGAGGGGACAAAATTCATGGGTACCACAATTTAATAGGAGCAAAGCAAGAATAGACCTTAGCGGCGTCTTCCTGACTCTTTAATCTTGTCTGGACTGCACTCATACCTGCATCCTAGTGCCCTGAGGCCTTGCTCCACTGTGAATCATTCACACGCTCTAGATTCCACTACCTCCAAAGCAAGCCCCCTTCATTCACATGAGGCTTTGGGAGGACATCGAAGCCTAAGACATGACAGACAGAAAGAAAGGATGGGAGATGAGGAGACAGTTAGGAGAAAGAATTTAGAGAGGGAACAGCAGGAGAAATGGAGGGAGGGATGAAATGAGAGTGATCTCCACTGCCCACATATGTATTGGCTATGTTCTATATTTATCTGTGTCCAAATAAGTATCTATCATAACTAGTCAAAATTTTGTTTCACATTGTTCTTGAAGTGTCTGATCAACTTTCCCT
Organism: Petromus typicus; assembly: GCA_004026965.1. Classification (NCBI taxonomy): domain Eukaryota; kingdom Metazoa; phylum Chordata; class Mammalia; order Rodentia; family Petromuridae; genus Petromus; species Petromus typicus. Next base: position 16,696 of record PVIR01026778.1, on the reverse strand, counting down.
AATTCTTTTTTTGGAGAGATACAAGGGGTTGAATCCAGGACCTTTGCGTTGAGCTACATTCCCAGCCCTTTTCTAATTATTATTTTGAGACAGAGGTTCGCTAAGCTGCTAAATTGCCCAGCAGTCTCAAACTTGTGATCCTCCTCCTCAGCCACTGTTCTTAGTTTACATCTTCTAATTTTTAAACATCAACAGAAGTAAAATGAAAGCAATGTTTTCTTTTGCTAACATTTTCCTAGTTGTCCCATTGCTCTTATTCTACCTAAATGTTCCCAATCACTTAAAAAAAAAGTCTCTCCTCTCTTTCACATGTTATCTAGACCTCTCTCCGGCTCATGGCAGTCACTTCTGTACACAACAGTACTGGCTGTGCGCTGACGCCTCCCTGTGCATCCTGTTTCATTTGCAGGGGTGTTGGGCCTGACTGCCGGAGGGGTGACGCTGCTGCTTCCAGAGACCAAGGGGGTCCCTCTGCCTGAGACCATTGAGGATGCTGAGAACCTCCAGAGGTGAAGTCCTGGGTACTGGGGTGGGAAGGCCCTCTGGAAAGGGCCACAGTGTCACTACACATTCCCCGTCTCCTCACCGTAAAGGTTTATATATCTTGCTTTCACTGTCACAGCAGCTGTTAGTGGAAACAAAATTCCATTGCCCTTGACAACATGTCAAAAAAGAAGAGAGCAGGGACCACACATCTTGTTCCAAACAGCACCACAGAGAACCACGTGCATTTGTCAGTGATGTGGCTGTTCGGTACCAAAACTCCCGAGAATCAAAAAGTCTGAGTTGACAGCATTTTTGAACATAAAACCTCTTGACATACTAGTAATGGCTGCTTCAGATTCTTCAGTGACTTTCTTTACAAGGAAGAGTGGCTTAAAATCACCATTATTGGGCCAGAGATTTAGCTTAGTGGTTCCGGTGCCTGCCTTATAAGTGCAAGGACCTGGGTTTGATCTTCGGTAACCACATACAACTATGCTGGGCATGGTGACTCACACCCACCAGCAATCAGAACCACATACCACAGTGCCAGGCCTGGTGGCTCATGCCTGTAACCCTAGCACTTGGGAGGCAGAGGCAGGAGGATTGGTGTGATGTGAGTTTGAGGCTGAGTTCAGGACCAGCCTGAACTACAAAGCGAGACCCTGTCTCAAAAAAAAAAAAAAAAAAAAAATCATTCTTGTGATAGAGTGTGCTGTAGTGGAGTTCCAGGTTCTACACAGGTCCTGTCAGGCCCCTCTGCAGCCCTTTCCAGGCGTGGCCTAGGGATTCCACAGTTCTAACATACATGTCCCTGTGCATGGACAGAGTGACCCTCTGTCATGAAGGCCTTGGTTTAAATCCAGACATGACCTTGTAATTTTGGGAACGTCATGAATCCTTTCATGGACTTAATTTCCTTGCCTGTAATGTAGCCACAGTAAAATTTAATGTAGAAGGATGCTGTAAAAGTTCCGTGAACTCACGTGGGTTACTGTGACAAATCCAGTGCCAGGCATATAGTAAGTATTCCATCCATTTTAGATTTCTCCATTCTTCTTGCAAACTGTTTGCTTTCCTCAGTGATTCTCAAATACAGTGTGCAGAAGAATCACAAAGGGAACTTGCAAATATGTAGATTTCTTACATATTTGACTTAGTTAATGAAAGTGGTACCCAGGAATCTCTTTGAAAAACTTCATTCAACAATAGTTACCAAGATAGGTGTTCCACGAGGCTCATGTTAAGAAATGCTATGTTGTTCAGGGCTGACTAGAGACAATTTAACTAAATAAATTTTCTAGTTGATTTCCTTCTTCTTGGTTCCAAATGGTAGAAATATACAGCTAGTGTATTATCTAATTTGCATATGTTTCTTTGTGCTTTGTTAATATATGCTTGGTGATCTTCTAAGATGTTTTAATAGTTCATAACCATTCCTGCCCTTCCTGGAGAGGATAGGTGCTCCTGCTCTGAGCCTAATATGCTGTGGATTTTCTGTTTTCAATGAAATGCTTCATGTTTTGTTACTGTCTTTACCTTCATATGTGGTGTGATTAAAAAATACAGTGCATATTTACATTTTTAAAAATTATTACAAAAGAAGACACATTGCTATTTATCCCCCTCAAAATACTCTCTCTCATTTGAATCACACTTACCCAGTCATTGTTGCCACTCTCTGAGGAAGTTCTGGAAATCCTCTTTCATGAATGTCATTAGTTACACTGCTGTGGTTTCCTCAGTGTCCTGAATAGGTTCAAAATGTTCATCTTTCTTGGTCCTTTTGACCTTTGAGAAGAGCCAGAAATTGCACAGATCCGGTGGACAGGGTGAATAATATACTCTATGATGTTGTGATGAGCCTGCCTTTTCACGGGGTAGCAATTGACAGCAGCATTCACTCTATTTGTGAGCAGAGCTTGTAAGGATGTTTATGAAAGGAGAGGTCCAGAACTGCACCAGGAAGTGGTGAGAGTGATGGGAAAAGCATGGTTGGAGTGAAGGAGAGTGCTTTGTGGGGTATGACAGTTTTGAGTGTTTTATTGTTATAAACTTAAAATTTAAATATTTATTGTATAGTTGGATCAGATCTTGTAAAATTCCTTCAGTAGCAGGCCATCAGTGGCCACAGGGATAATTTCTATCATTTCTTCCTCCCTACTTTCTGGGGAAAACTCAGGAAAATGGGACAATGGGATGCAGTGGGGACACTTTCCAGCCTTTATAGAGCATATTCTCTGTGCTTTGTCACTGGAAGGAATCTGTGCCTTCTCCCCTCAGCCTCTCAAAAGCACCATTTCACAGCTGCTCTTGTTATTTTACCCATTTACAGCTGAGAGTCACCAGATTCCGAATGGAATGTTGACCATAAAGTTCCTGAATCAGGCAGCAAGTGGATACGTGGTTCCGCCTCAGGGTCTGTAAACTAGAGTTAATCTCTCTGGCCCTGAGGTCCAGTGATCTTTGTTGCCGACGCAATTCTGCCCTCTGTAGAAAATAGCCAAGCCAATAAGCAGATAGCTCTCTTCGGACTTCTGCAGGATTTTGTTCCTTACATTGTTGTTTGATTTCATTTCATTTTTCAAGTGCTATGAAATATTTTTAATTTTTTTCACCTGTTTAACCATTTAAAAAACCTCTGATGGATCATATGAAACAGGCTGTAACCCTGAGGTGGCATGTGGCCTTGGCTTGTTCACCCCCATTACCTGGATTTTTTTCTTGTTCCTTGCTATCTTTGCTCTCTGTTTTGGAATACTTCTGCATATCAATTTGCAAGGTTCTAAGTTAAAGTGGGAATTGCTTACTGATTGATGTCACCTGTAACTTTTATTCCTGATGACTACAGGAAATCAAAGCCCAAAGTGAACACGACTTACCTTCAGGTCCAAACATCCGAATGCAAAGGCCCCTAAGAGCCGCTTTACTAGGAGCTGGACAGAAGAGATGAAGTGGGATTTATCGTCCAGAGAAACTTCCAGAAATCTTTGCTTTCCTGTGTTCTTCTCATATTTGCTTGCCCGAAATTCATCTCTATCCTAAAGAATTATCTGAACATGCTTTGTGTTAACTTGTTTTATTTCTTAAGTCCCCCAAATCTCTATCTTTTATCTATTTATCTGTTTTAGTGAAAGCTGATGTTTCAAGTATAGTACTCAATTATGTAAAGTATTTTTGAGATAAAAGAGAAATTAAATATTGCTACAAAAGAGGTCTTTGTAATTTTTTTCTTGAATGCTGTTGTTTAATTTACTGTTTGGAAGAAAATGCCTTTGTGTTTGCAGAAGTCGGTGTTGCCAAAAGCGTTTCAATGTGTAGATTGCTCAGCGGGCTGGCCGTCTATTTCCAAGCATGATGACTTCCTGCAAACTGTATCTCAGCTGAGTTTGAATAAAGTGAGGACAGAAAACACAGTCCTCCTCTGAAGATGATTTTAGGAGGAATGTTTTGCCCACCTATGTTCCCAGAGTATGTTTCTTTGTGTCACTCTTGGGTTTGGTTCTTACTAGTGACTCTAGAAGATGAAATCATTTGCTGAAGTGAAATATCGTAATAGATACATCAAAAAGTATTCACTTTTAGCATGAGTCATCTGTTTCTTGAACACCCTGGAGTGAGCTTATCATGGGAGGAAACAAAACATTTTATTTTAAAATTTCTTTACCTGTAAGATAAACCACAACACAGCCTGCGAGCCAGTGCTCAGAAGTTCTTAGTACAAAGTGGAGACTTGGCCCAGCTTAGGTAAGCGAAGCCCACAGGCTTCAGGGCCTGAGATCCGGGAAGGTGGAAGCCAGCAGCACTTCGGGCTGTCTCTGAGAAGGGACGAGACCGGACGCGGAGCTTGGCAGTAGAACGCTTGCCTAGAGAGAGCGAGGGGGAGGGAAAGGCCGATCAATAGGATAGGCACTGCTGCGTGGAAAGGAAAAGAAAACAAAACAAAACAAATAAAGGAAAGTGTCTGTTTTCTTAATCTTAGTTCTGGACGTAGAGTGAATCTAATGCTTCCCCTCAGTTTCTCTGTAGCAAAACCCTCAACTGTGTCTAACACTTTCAAATTGTAAGAATGATACCTTGCTGGCAATAAATATGCAAATTGTGATCTTTGAACAGTACTTTTCAAATAGGTACTAAAATGTCTTAATCTTTCCTAGCATCCTCTGAGAAAGGCCTTCCACAAAGATCGTCCGCAGTAAGCAGCATCTTCTGCACCTTCGTTCTGTTCTGCAGCCTCCAGGGAGTGGTGTAGAGCAGGCAGGTTCTTGCGGGGTGTGGCGCAGTGAGAATGATTTAGAAAACACAATATTGGGGAAAAAAAGGGAACAAAATACACCTTAAATTTGCTTGATGTGTTATGGGGTGACACTGTTGACCCATCTCTTCTTGCTTTTATTACTGTCACCATCCTGGAGCCAAAGACAATGTAGGAAAAGTGGGGGTGGAAAGGGGCATCAGTCTCGGAATGTCAATGCAGAAATGAATTGATCAGGGGAGCAGATGGCATTAAATGCTCAGCAAGCCAGTGGGCATGACTCAGGCACCGGAAAACGTTAAAGGTGCCTGGTGAATGCACTTCTGAGGATGCTTGGGCTCTTTGGGGGAGATCAACATAATGTGCTCATCTATTCACTCAGCAAACATGTAGCATGCCCAAGAAGCTAAAGATAGCCATAGCAAATGGTGCTAGCAATGCGGGCCTGAGACTGTTGCTATGGGCATCTGGGAAGCAACTTGGAGGAGTGGCACAACCATTCCAAAAAGAACTCAGAGGGAGTAAGGGGGTCTGCCAGTCCCTTCCCCAGTCCAAGACCAAACTTTTCTTTCCATGCCTAAAACTCAGCTTTTAGAGATGGCTTCCTGTGAACTACTGAGCTGCACCATGCTCAACAAGCAAGGAGTGAGGGGTCCACCCGCCAGGTAGGGGAAGAAGCTAAAAAAAATTGATGTCATAGAAGTAGAGAGTAGAACAGGCAATAAGAGAGGGGGGATGAATAAGGAAGAGAGAGAGAGAGAGAGAGAGAGAGAGAGAGAGAGAGAGAGACTGGTTACTTGGTACAGTTAGCAGGAAAGAGTTCTAATGTTCTGCAGCACAGCATAGTGGCTGCTATTAACCTTATTTGTACATTTCAAGAGCTAGAAAGAATTTTGAATGTTCTCAACACAAAGAAATAGTGTATATTGGAGGCGATGCATATATTACTTAGCTTGATTTGATCATGACTTATATACAAATATCAAACTATCACATTGTACCCTAAAAATATGTACAATTATTATGTGAATTAAATTTAAAAAGTCATAGGAAATAAGATCACATCTCTTGCACATTTAAGATTGTGATTCTGGCAGAAAAGTTTAATAATTCTTTTGTATGCTAGTTAATAGATTATTTCCAGTTCTGACATCAGATAATTCAAGTTCAGACGTTGCACCTGATCACACTATAGCATCTACCAAAGGGAACTGTTGGATCGAGTGGAGCAGATATTTTTCTGATGAGAAAATTCAAGGGGCCAGGCCATAAACACTGGTCACTGCTTACTCTTCTGGATAATGTCTTTCCGGCTCTGATCTGATTCTTTACAAGGACTACCCAGCAGTGCGTTGTGTACTGGTGCTTATTTAACCATTTCTGTTTTCTGTTCTAGGACTTAGCCTCCTTTACTTGAATCTAAATTATGAGGCTGTTGTTTCCTACCTCTCCTACTGGCTGCCGAGCAGTTAGGCCAGCAGGCTGTCCCCTTGAGAGTTACCCAGCCCTCTGCTGACCCATGCTATGTCTCAGGTGAGCTTTCCTCTGCAGCACTCCCTCACCCAGCAGAACTCGGTGGATGGTCATGGGTCCCCTCACATCTCGCACACTCACGGTACCGGCCCACTTAGACAGCGGATGGGGTGCTGTTCTGTGATCCAGAAGCCCTGCTCACCACTTTCCAAACAAGCTTCTCTAAAACTTCCTCTCAGCACTTTCTTTGTTCTAGTATTTGTAAGTGTTGACATTTTATAGTTTTTCTCTGTGTGCCCAAGTATTTTGTATGCAGGTATATTTTTCTTAGCTGGGGATGTAGCTCAGTGGTGCTACACCTGCATGGCAAGTGCAAGTTCCTGAGTCCAATCCCCAGAACTGCTAAAAAAAAAAAAAAAAAAAAAAAAGCCCAGGAAACAGGGTTCCCAGGACATCTCTTTCTTGTTCTACCTTCTCTGTGTCTCATCTTACAAGTTAGTTTGGTTCTATTCCCATATAGATGACATTTTACATAGCAGATTATATCATATGTAAAACAATTGCAAATATGTATGACTGATAGCCACTAATCTGAGCCTTTTATTGTTAGAGAAAGTGTTTCCCTTCTCGTCCTTGAGGGATGTATACTGAAGGTCATAAATGACCTCAGTGTCTAGATGGCCTTGGCTAACGAGAGATCACAATAGCCAAGTGGCACATAAGGTACTCATGGCTTTGGAATATCACTAGACCTGGGATAATGACATCATTTGGGTTCTTTGCTGGTCCCAGGGTCATAATGGGGTCTTCTATGCATAGAAGAGCAACTGAAACAAGAAATTAGTGATGCATGATCCCAGTTTCCTCTTCACACCAGATTCTAGTTTTGGGTTTGGAGGGTCTGAACTGCTCAGGGCACTGAGTTTGGTCACTCAGCTACTGCACTTTAGAGAGACCCTTTTAGTTTTCTATAAAAATATATTTAGGGGCCAGGGATTTAGCTCAGTGTTCCAGCACCTGTCTTACAAGTGCAGGGGCCCAGGTTCAATCCCCGGTAACCACATACAACAGTGGGTGTGGAGATTCACACCCAGCAGCAATCAGTACCACATACCACAGTGCCCGGCATGGTGGCTCACGCCTGTAATCCCAGCACTCGGGAGGCAGAGGCAGGAGGATTGCTGTGATGAGTTGGAGGCTGAGCTCAGGGACAGCTTGAACTAGAAAGTGAGACCCTGTCTCAAAAGAAAAAGAAAAAAAATATATATATATGTTTAGGCACCCCGCCCGTGACTTAAATTCTTCCCATCTCTGACCTGGTGGAAAATTTCAGCCCTCCTTTTCCTTTCTCATTCCCACAACATCTTCCCAAGTACTGACAACATTTACTTTCTGACCTTAAACACAGACCTCTATAAAACCAATCCCCAAGGCTGAGCATTACTCAGAGGCCAGACTTCTGTCTAAATGAGAGTGGGTACTATCTGCTCCAAAATCATAGCCCTAGTTGTTGGCCCAAGTAATAAAATCTAGATTGCTCTTACTAAAAAGAGCTCTGTAAACATTTGGTGGTTGACTCTGAGGCCCTGTGGCTTTATTTTATTGCTGTCCCTAATGACTGAACATACAAGATGAGCATCTGTAGCCTGGGAATCCAAATCCCAAAATGCTTCACAGTCTGAAACTTTTCGAGTGCCAACATGATGCCACAGGTGGAAAACTTCCAAGCTAGTGCATTATGTATATAGAGATATCTAAAGTCCCAAATCCAAAAGAATCCTGCTTTTGAAAGACTTTCAGTCCTAAGCGTTTCCTATAAGGAATGCTCAATTCAGTTTTACAAGTTCACTCTCATTTAGTCATCATAAAAAAATCAGGTGTTTTTTGACACTTAATTGTGGTTATGAGGGAGAAGCGTCTTGTTTTGACTGTCACTGAAGCCCTCATGGGCCTTGGCAGTTCATCTATGCCTCACTAATTTAGCTATTCTATGCTTCACTTCTTTCCCAAACTCAAGTATGAAATCCCTCTCACCTAAAGACTCTTTGATGCTTTTATTTAGAAAATGCTCATTGAGTAACTACTGTGTACCAAGTACTCTCTTCATTCATGGGGATTCAATACAGGATTAAAAACGGAAGCAAATAGGCTCACACAGGCAAACCCTTTCTTAGGAAAATTTCTTTTTAGTGTGGAAAAACAAATAATAGCAAAATGAAACAATGTTATATTATTCAGAAGATTGTAGGCCTTTATAAGAATAAAAGAGCAGAGGGCCTGGGATTTAGCTCAAGTGTTACCATGCATACCTTGCAAGCACAAGGGCCCAACTTTGATCCCTCGTGCCTCAAAAAAAAAAAAAAAAAAAAAAAAAAAAAGAACCAAAAATAAAAGGAAAGAGCTTAGCATGCTAGTGGGCAAAATCTTGGAAGAAAGAAATCATGTATTTTGATTAGAATTTGTTGAATTTGGTCTGCTCATGAGACATCTGGGCTACCATGTCCAAAAGGAGCTGCTTTGGGACCTCAGAGATCATGTCTAAGGTGGGTAACATTAGATAGTGACTGCAGACAGGAAGAGGGGTGATCCTCAGGAAGAAGAAGAGATTAGGGCTCAAAACCCAGGATGGGAAGAAACAATAGGAGAACTTCTAATGAAGATTTGGGACACGACTGACAAAAGATGCCATCAGCCCGCCCTCGTCACTCGGCTGCTCTTGGGATAAAACGGTGGCTTCCCTGGTTCATCTCAACTTAGGAATCAAGTAGAAAAGATGCCACTCCTGGGAGGCAGTTTGATTCTGTTTAGCAGTTAGTGGTTAAAATGTACCAGACAGCAGAGAAGGCTTTGTTCTGCCGTTGGTCATTGTGAAGCTATGTTGGGTCTCTGTCTATCTCGAGGGGTGGAGAGGAAGAGGATATTTATTTTTAGTTTCTCATGTTTTTGTAAAAGGAAAGGAATTTCCACCTCATTCCCAAGAGAGAAAACTAGAGGAACAGTTATACTAATGCTTCTTAACTATCTCGTTGTCTTATAAGTATATGCTGAGTAGGTAGTGTCAGAAATCTGGGAGAAAAATTGTCTTTAATGTTCCTGTCCCATTTGTGTGCACAACTGCCACCACCTAGAGATAGTTACATACCACAAGTGGTCAGATTTCTCATGAACATGTCTTACTTGGGTAGCTTTTAAATTATTGATTTTTTTTCTTTTTTTTTTTTTTGAGACAGGGTCTCGCTTTGTAGTTCAGGCTGGCCCTGAGCTCAGCCTCAAACTCACATCACAGCAATCCTCCTGCCTCTGCCTCCCGAGTGCTGGGATTACAGGCGTGAGCCACCACGCCCAGCACTGGTATGTGGTACTGGTTGCCGCTGGGTGTGAGTCTCCACACCCAGTACTGTATGTGGTTACAGGGGATTGAACCCAGGCCCTTATGCTTGCAAGACAGGCGCCAGAACCACTGAGCTAAATCCTTGACCCCTGAATATTTTTTTAAAAGTAAAAATGATTTATAAAGTCTTGATTAATAACATTTAGGATATGACCTTATGGAAGTAAATCAAGCCAAATTGATTTTAAAAAGGTCTTTCATATTAGAGAATTTCATACATAGAGAAAAAGCTTGTAGTTCAGATAGAGAAATGAATTTATTTTCATAGGAGATCATGATGCCCACAGGCCTGGTAAAATCAGTCTGATGGGAAAATTAGTACTTTCCCAGCTCTGTCCACTTGGCGCTGAGGTAGCTTCTGATAAGGCCCTGCATACCCTGACCTAGCAAGTTTAAATATTAGCCTCTAGGGAATCATTTGCTTTAATGAAAAATTTGCTGTAAAAAAGAAAAATTCTAAGAGTGTTTGCTCTGACTAGGACTAAGGCAATAAAAAATGTAAAATTCAAGAAGAGCGGAAAGAGAAGAAGGAGGGAAAGAGAAGGAGAAATAAAAAGAATTAGATATGTTATGTACATGTACCAGCTCCCCATGATGAATGCAATTATTTTGTACTAAAAACATGTACCAATAAAAATAAAGAATTTAATAATGACAACAAAAAAGAAGGCAGACAAGAACTGCCAGAAGCCAGGACTCAGGAATGTCTAAGGTCATGTTCAAAAGACAAAGATGTCTATAAATGGAGGCTTCCCAAAGGACAAACAAGGACAATTTCTACATCATAAAAACAGTGATTATGTTCAATTGGAACAGCTTGAACCTATAAAAAGAGTCACAAGTCCATAACACTCAAAAGGCACAAATAATAGGACATGTGCCAAAGAAAAACATACATGAATTTTCAATAAAGTTTATAAGTTGTTCCGCTAACTCAACAGAACTAACGTGAATTCTTGTAGAAAGTAAACTAACCTTAAAGTTAATAATAATAAAAAAACAGATGAAGAAAAGAAATAACTAAAATGTGCTTAAACTATAAATGTTTTATGGTTTACCATTTTATATTAAGATATTTTGGGGCTGGGGATATAGCTCAGTGGTTCTGGCGCTTGTCTTGCAATTGCAAGGGCCTGGGTTCGATCCCGGTAACCACATAACAATACTGGGTGTGGAGACTCACCCCAACAGCAATCATTACCGCATACCACAGTGCCGGGCATGGTGGCTCACGCCTGTAATCCCAGCACTTGGGAGGCAGAGGCAGGAGGATTGCTGTGATGTAAGTTTGAGGCTGAGCTCAGGGCCATCCTGAACTACAAAGCGAGACCCTGTCTCAAAAAAGATATTTTGGCTACCTAGAATTACAGTGACCTAGGGACTAAGTCTGAATTGAAGGTGACACACTTAGAGAAGAGAATGTAGATCTGCTTGGTCCATTTGTGAAGATGAGCTGTGGAGTGGGGGCTGCGCCCAGACTGGTGACTCCTGGGGCCCCAGGCATCATTCGGTGCTTCAGTGCTCACATTCTGCAGCATGAAGTTACACCCTGGGCAGAAATCATCATAGACCTGTTTACTGCAGGTAAAAAAATAAAGATAGTATTTTAAAATGGCATAACTAGGTCATGCTGAAAAGCTTGAAATGATCATACAGCTCCTTCTATCTTCTCAGTCACATTCCCAACAATCAGTTCAGTCACCCGGTAATCCCCACAGAAGGTTGGATCCAGGTCCTCTCTCATCTTGGATACCAGAATCTACAGGGGCTCAAGTTCCTTGTATGAAGTGGTCTAGTGTTAGCTGGGCGTGGTGGTGCATGTCTAATCTCAGCACTCTGGGTGTTGAGGCAGGAGGATTGTAAATTAAAGACAGCCTAGGCAATATAGTGACTCTAGCTTAAAATTGTGTAGAATCTATGTTCATTCTTCCACACACTTTAAATCTCTATTACTTAAAATGTCTAATACAATGTAAATGTTTATAAGGTGTTATACTGTGGCAGAGACCCTCCCACAGAAATATGGTAAGGGCCTTCATAGAACAAAGAAAGGCAACATGGCACAGTTCATTCCTAGATACACATGTGTAGTTCCAGCAGACTCTGTTGCATAGACTGTACCTAATCAGACTGCAGTATGTTAGTGTGTGCCATTTAAGGGAGACAAAGACACAAAACTGGGTAAAAAGGCAAAACTCCCACATGATCTGGGCTCAGCCTTTTGGGTAAGAGTCCACTGAGCCTGTGCTGGTATGAATAAAGTTGCTTGCTGGAAGGATAAGCCTTGGTGTGTTAGACTCTCGCTACAGTACCTTACTATTTAGGAAACAATGATAAGGAAAAAAAATCTAGCCATATTCAGTATAGAGGTTACTGAAAGCTTAGCTACCTGGTACACAGCAGTGATGAGGCAGCATTTCCCACTGGGCGCTGGTCCAGTCCACAGACAGGAAACCAGGGATGCAGAGAGCTGATCCTAGAGTCAAACCCTCAAATAAAGCTTTACCTCCTGTGGGGAACAATCATATTTGGGAGAAATACTTGCACAATTGGACTATGACTGGGCCAAACTTTCCTGCCTGCAGATGGACTTGGGGACTTAATTCTTTACTTCTGGTAGCAACTCGGTGGTCTCACATGCTGTGATGCTTCAGGGCAGAACTACACCAGGATCTATATGACTTCTAAAAGACTATTGCAGATGTCTGCCTTGCCCTGTGGGATCTTCATCTACATAACTTCTCTAGGACTATTGCCCATGTCCGCGATGCCCTCCCAAGTCTTTTGGAATGTATGGAATGAGAGGCATAGGAAGCTTGTGTTTGGGGGAATAAAAGATGTGCCAAACTCAGGTCTGGTCTTTTGCTGCCCAAGCTCAGCTTCTTTTCTAAGCCTCATTTCTTCCTAATTATTCATTATTTCATCGTGTGCTGTTGTACTCATATGAGACTAGAATTTAATGCAAAGGTTCTAGTTATGTTCTCTTTCCTTGTTTATCACAGCTTCCCTGACCAATCTGCTGAAACTGATAATGCAGCAGCCATAAGCCCCTTCCCCCTGCCCTTGCTCAGGTGGGTCAGAGTAGGTGATGGTCTAGGGTGAATGGGTCACAGCATGGACAGAAAGTTACCAAAACATCAGGCTGCTGAGTGAAGTTTCAAAAGATGCTTTAATTATTGAGTTGAAAAATAATAATCAGAAATACACACATAAAATATATATATTTTAAAACAAAACTTGAGGAGATCTTCATACTAATCCATTGATGATGCTTAGCCAAAGTGAGTTAATGGAGGCGCAACCCCTCTCCCCATTAGTAGCTACTGGAGGAAGATGAGGAGACAGAGAGATGCCTCTGACCCACACCAAGGGCCCAGAGGAGCACTGCCGAGGATCTCGGGAGACAGTGTCAGATCCACAGTCATAGGAAGGTGGGAAGGGACAGAAGAAATTCCTCTCACAGGGTGGTCCCATAGACCTGCTCCTGACATGGTTACTGTTGTTCAAAGTAGAAACAGAAAGCACTGCATCCTGACTGTGTTGTTTCTGGCTACTTTCTTTGAATTAAAAAAAATTCTAGGATAAAGAAACATACAAAGTTTTTCTCTGCTTAGATAGTACTGGACCAGTCCCATGTAGAGGAAAAAGCTGGATAATCTTAACATTTGGAGCAGAAGTCAGGTTAAATTTGGTTCCAATAGCACCTTTTTAGCCAGGGCCTCTGTGGGAGTCACTGGGTTAAAGGAAGCAAAGATCCCCAATGAATGGTAAGTTAGGGAAAGTGATGCACTTGGTGATTATAAAAAAAAAAAATAAGCAAATGCAGTCAGTGAATTAAAGCCTCATTTGAAACTAATGAACAAAGCTTTCCAAATAGCAATAGGGAAAATTGCTCTTGCCTGGATATCATTGGATCAATGAACAAGAGAATCAAAGAGATTTCTGGCACATAGATGGGTGATAAGTTCAATTTGCAGTCTCAAGATATGTGGAAGAGGGAAATAACAGCAAATCTGAACTTTTCTATTCTCTATGGGTTTGTGCCTAAGTTTGAAGATGGACCCACACATGTACCTTCCACTTGTGTATGTCAAGCAACCACCCCAGAAAGTCACTTCATTCCCTAATTCTGAAAAAAGTGATGATATAGATTTCACTTGCAATAAAAGAAAAATGTAGACTTCACTTGCAAAAATTCAAACGTTAAAAAATTTTTTTTCAGCAAAGGAGAGACAATGAAAAAAGAAAAGAAAGAAGAAATGGAAGCAAAGTCTTTATAATTGGGAGAGGAAAAGGGGTCAAGGGAGGGAGGGATGGGAAAAAAGAAACAAGATATATTGTGCACAGGTACAGATTCTCTATGATGAATGTTATCATTATGCATATCTAAAATGCACCTCTAAAACAAACAACCCCAAAGCAAAAAATATTTTCAGAGTTCAAGGCAAAGTGATCGCCTAACATATCATAACAAATATTTGGTTATAAAGGTTCTCCTCACCAAAAAGGAGAAAGCTTTGAAATAATTCTTATTCATATTTTTTCAAGACTCTAGAATAAAATAAAACAATGAAATGGGGAGAATTTATTAATAGACATGTTGCTTTTAATGGAAAAGATAATCTAGAAAAGCAACAGAGATCACAAAAGGCAGCTTGAATATTACAGAAACTAAATTAGGGAGTAAAAAGAAGGGCCTGAGAAATTCTGCTACCATGCAGAGAAAAAGGTAAAGATGAATGCGATGAGGGAAAAGAGAAAAGGCAAGACACGCTGATATAATGAAGCGCTATGTGTAGGTGGAGGGTGAAGTGTGACATTAAACTTGCATTTATTTCTTCCCCTGTTCCAGGCTCAGCCAGAGTCCTATAGAAGCAGGAGTGGGATGTTCCAGGGCATGGAACTGCAGGGAAGCTGGGCGTGTGGGACAGAGAAGGGGCTGACAGACAGGGGGACACACTATTCTTATGATCTCCTAGGGTTATTTGATCAAGCCCTATGACCATCTAGTTTAATCACTGCAAAGTTATTGCTTATTTTAGCAGGGACTCTCAAGGCTGGAGTACTCTCTCCAATACATCAAAATACATTCTGTTTGAGTTATTTAAATTTGGAAAACAAAATCACAGTGAAACACAGTGAAACACTAGAATACTGTATATGTCATACTTACATAATCTAGACTTTCTTAGCAAAATACTAATTAAGAAACCATAAGAGAAAAATATAAATGTAGATCTGTCCATTTAAATTTGTTTTTCAAATTGCAATATATAATAAATATATAATAAATATCTAACATAAAGTAAACAGGCTGATGATCAAGAAATAATTTGAAGATAACATACCAGCCAATGGGTAAGTATTCTTTATATATAAGAGGCTTTTCTGTACTAAGTAGTAAATGTATTACATAATAAAGAAAGTGGAGTATATTAGAAAGAAATGAGCAAAAGACAAACAATATTCACTTCATAGTAAAAAAGGAAATTAACAATAGACAGTGATGCCTGTTCTACCTCCCCCTCAAAGAAATGCAGATGGACTACTATCTATAGAGTATATTAAGAACTTTAAAAAATCAGCCCCCCCCAATTTAAAGACCCAATTCAAAAATGGGCATCTGAAATGAACAGATATTTTTCAGATGAAGAAATAAAAGCAGGAAAGAAACACATGGAGAAAAGCTCAAGGTTTCTGATTATTCAAGGGATACAGATAAAAACAACAGTGAAATTCTATCTCACTCCACAAAGAATGGCTGTTATCAAGAAATTAGCCAATAATGAATGCTGGTGAGGCGGCGGGGAGAAAGAAACCCTTCCTCATTGTTGGTGGGATTGTATACTGGTGCAACTATTGTGGAGATCAATGTGGAAATTCCCTAAAATCCTGGGACATGAAGTCCCATTTGACTGTGATATCCTCCTACTAAATATATGTGTGTGTGTGTGTGTGTGTGTGTGTGTGTGTGTGTGTGTGTGTGTGTGTATGTGTGTGTGTGTTTGTATATGAAAGAGTTAAAAGACTTATACTACAGTGACATATGAGCACCTGTGTTTATAGTAGCTCAGTTTGTAGTAGCTAATTCTTGGAAATAGCCCAAATGCCCACAAAACAGAGAATGGATAAATAAGATAAAGAAGAATGTATTTTTTTTTAATTTTTATTTTTAAAAATTTAAATCTTTGGGCCGGGGATTTAGCTCAGTGGTTCCAGTGCCTGTCTTGCAAGCACAGGGCCCGAGTTCAATCCCGGTAACCACATACCTATACTGGGAGTGGAGACTCACACCCAGCAGCAACCTGTACCACATACCACAATGCTGGGCGTGGTGGCTCACACCTGTAATCCCAGCACTCAGGAGGCAGAGGCAGGAGGATTGCTGTGATGTGAGTTTGAAGCTGAGCTCAGGGACAGCCTGAGCTATAAAGTGAGACCCTGTCTCAAAAAAAAAATCTTTATTGGTACATTATGAATACACATCATGGCATTCAACATTGAATTTGTACCAGAATATAACATGGCTTGATTTTCATTTTGTCCCCTTTCCACCCGCCTTGCCACCACCACCCCCACCCCCTATATACATGATCTTTTTTTCCTTTTTTCTTTATTACTGTCATATTCTTTTTCCTCTCATTATTTACCCCTACACCCTCTTTCCTTTTAAATGTTTTCTATTTCACAATATAAACTATGCATACAACTCACTTACAACTTCATTTTCTCAGACTAGAGAGAAGCTATGACATTTACACATCTGTGACCTATTTATTTCACTGATGAGGATGTCCTCAAGGTATGTCCATTTGAGTATGAATGACTTAATCTTGTCATTTTTAATGACAGAGTAATACTCCATTCTATAGAAGAACTACATTTTCTTTATCCAGTTGATTTTTTTTCCCAAGAGTTAGCAATCACAAACAGAGCTGCTATAAACATGGGTGTACATATGTCACTGTGATATGAATCTTTTAATTCTTTTGTATATATACTTAGCAGAGCGATGGCCAGATCAAATGGGACCTCCAATCCTAGCTTTCTGAGCAATCTCCACACTGATTTCCATAGAAGAACAACCACCTTTT
>PVIR01026777.1:0-23553 GCA_004026965.1 Petromus typicus | reverse complement strand
GCAGGAGTAAGTTGTGTGACCCTGGTGAGGAAAGGCCCTGGATGGGTGGGAGGCAGAGGCCTGGGCTCCATGTCCCCAAACAGCTCTGACCCAGGCCCAGAGGCCACTCACTCTTTGACTTCTTTGGAAGAAAAGTCCAGGTAGCGGTTGCTGATCCACTGAATCTCGAACCAGTCCCGGAAGCCATTGTTGCCGCAGCACTGGAACTCGATCTGAAGCATGTCAATGGTCTTCTTCATGAAGCAGCGGCCCGGCGTGTCAGTGTCGCGATAGTACTTCATGCCACTCTTGAGCCCGTGGGCCAGCGTGCTCTCTAGCGAGCCCCGGAGCAGGAAGCAGCAGAGGGCCACGAGAAAGAGGACAACATTGAAGAGGACACAGACGCCCAGGTAGGGCTTCAGCCAGGGCCTCCACTTGGCGAACTTGGCGGGGTCCAGGGCATCGTAGCAGATCTTGCCAGCCAGGGAGTTGAAGAAGCAGGACATCACCCCCACCCCGATCAGGGAGTTAGGTACAAAGTGGCTCTCAGCGTTGTTCATCACTTCGCTCCGCTTCCGGAGCTCGATCTTCAGAAAGAGCCCCAGGCCGAAGAGGATGATGCCAGCCAACACGGAGAACCAGTTCATGAGCCAGAGCCCCTGTGCCAACTTGACTCGCTTCTTCTGGTTGAACTTGACTTTGAGCAGCGCCATGCTTGCCCAGTGTGGTCACTAGCGATGCAGAGCACAGCTCCCCTCCCGACCCAGGGGACTCAGGCTGGACACTCAGGACTGCCAGAAGGGCACACACAGCCCACAATGCAAGGGGCTGTTCTGGGGGGTGTCCATGTCGGGCTGGCGCCCGGGACCCCGGGAACTCAGGGGAAGTAGCAGGGGCTGCTCCGGGCTATCGACTCTGCAGCTCCCTTCCCAGCCGAGCAGGGACAGCTGAGCACTGCAGATTAAAAGTGGGATCCTCGGGACATCTTGCTAATCTCTTTAGCTGGGTTTATCCCATTAGATAAAGCCATGCCAGGCACACAAGATGGGCAAAAGGAGCCTCTCTACTCCTGGCCAGAGAGCTCTGGGATCAGTATGGAAAACGGGAAGCAATTGGAAGGAGGAAAGGCTGGGCCTGGAGCACCAGCCAGATCAGGTTTCCAACTTTCTGTGGGACAAAGAACATCGGCATCCAAGTTGAAAAAGAAACGATAAGATTGTGACAAAACATTTGCAGCATACCACAAGAGATTGCAAAGAAGACTTAACTCCCAGAAATGCACAATCAAAAAAGCAACAGATAGTGAGTGCAACTCTTGAGAAGCCCCTGCCTAGAGGTGGTGCTCACCTAGGAGGCTGAAGCAGGAGGATCATGAGTTTGAGGTCAGCCAGCAACTTAGTGAGCTCAGGTCTCTGGAAAAAAAAAAAAAAAAGAAGAAGAAAAGGAAGAAGGCTGGAGATGTGGAGATGTAACTCAGGGCAAAAGCCCTCTGTTCAAAGATTCAATCCCCAGTACTACAGAATAAATAATGCAATCAGCAATGAGCTGGGAAAGTCAGAACAGGAAATTCCTAACAAGGAAACTTGGACCATATACCCAACATTTAGAAAAGTTCTCCAACCTGAGTAATATGCAGAGAAATGCAAATTAAAACTAAACTTGATCCATCAAGTGTTTGAACATCTGGCAAAATTCTGTCCTGTTATGTAAACAAAAAGTAGAAAGGCAGAGACACATTCCCGGTGAGGTTGTTGTCACTTTTTTTGTTGTTGTTGTTAATGGACTATTTCTAAGAGCAATATTAGATTTACAAAAATAAACTAGACAGGAAATACAGAGTTCCCACGGATACACCCGCCTGCCAACCAGTTTCGGATTCAGGCAACACCCTGCATACTGTGGTGCGTTTATGTTTACACTTCTGTAAGTACCTGTCGTGAGCCCAGATGATCGTGCCATGCCTGTGTTCACCACTCTGACAACCCCCTTGTCCAGCAACCCGGTCCTTGGCCCTCATCCCCCAGCCTCAGGCAAGTTCTGGAATGCTGCACTGTTAGACTCAGAGCCTCAGGCTGACTTTTTTCCCTCACCACCCTCTTTCTGAGGCTCAGCATAACTCAATTCTGTTGTAGGGATGGGCCAGGGTTTATCCAGTCAGTTACAGAATATCTTGGTTGCTTCCAGTTTGGGGTAATTATAAATCAAACTCCACTCATCTGGGTAAGCTGTGCATGGGGGGAAGTGGCTGGCTTATGCAGCAGCAGTGTGTGTAGCTTTGTAAAAACTGCCGAGCTATCTTCCCAGTGGCTCCCCTTGCGGTGGAGTCCCTGCAGCCACCACCTCGCCAGCACTGACCCCACCAGTGCCAGCCACTCCTCCAGGTACGCAGTGTTAGCTCACTGCTGTGTTCATTTGCAGTCTTCTTGCGACATTTTATATGGGACATCATTTTATATGCTTATGTGCTACCTGTTTATCTTCTCTACTGAGGTATTGGTGCAAGTCTTTTTGCTTTGTTGTTTTTCCAAGGGAGGATTACAGATCCCAGAGCTGGCTGGATGCTGGCTCCAGCACAGGCCTCTGCAGACAGCATTCCCAGGAGAATTGTGAGGTGGCCCTGGGAACCTCCAAAGAGCATGCATAAGGACAAAAGCACACTACAGGGAAGGACAGGAGGAAATTTTTAAAGAGCTTTACTAGAGTGAGGGGATTAGCCTAGCACCTCTTTCTCCCCACCCTAGGTTCTGTGTGCACCTGTGGGTGGCCCCTGGCGGCCAGGAAGAGAACAACTTCAGTAGATGGAAAGGAAGACCTCACCTCCTTCCCTATATATAGCATCCCTGAGGATATCAAATTACCAAGACCAAAGAGAAACAGGAGATCCGTCAGACATGTTCTCTGCCAGTCTTCAAGTCAGACATGTTCTCTGCCAGTCTTCAAGTCAGACATGTTCTCTGCCAGTCTTCAAGTACCAATGAGGTTGGGAGGAGAACTGGCAGAGACAGGAGTCTTCAGTGCAACCTCCTCGAGGCCAAGTGAGTATGAATGTTGTTGAGTCTATTTAGAAGATAATAGTCTGGGTGTGATGGTGCACACTTGTAATTCCAGCACTTAGGAGGCTGAGGCAGGAGAATCTTGGTAAATTCAAGGCCACCCTGGGCTACATAGTGAGTTAGAGGGCCATCTAAATTACAAAGTCAGACCTGTCTCAAAAAGAAAAAAAAAAAATAGGTAATCGAGTTACGTTTATTTCATGCTTTCTCTCCATTCAGATTTTTCTGTGCTTCTTTTTTCCCCTTTATTTTGATTTGTTTAGGGTTCATTTGTTACAGCAAAGTGACAACCCAGGTGATACCCAAGTGTTATAATTATTCGAAGGTCTCAGGAGATGAGGAAAAGGAGGGCAGCACTCAGAGAGATGAATTTTCATGACACTGGTAGCCTTAGAGGAGTTTGTACCCCAAAGTCTGAGCCCTGAGCAGACATGGAGGCAGCTTTATGGAGAGCCCCAGGGGGACAGCCCTGAGACACTTGCCAGGAACATTGTGACACTCAAGCAGTTGCACTGTTTGAACAGAACATCTTACAGCAAAAACACGGGTCAGAGCTGCTGACAAAGGCCCACCTGTGGTGCATTGTTTCCTTAACACAGGAGACCATTTGTTCCCATTTCATTTTTGCCTTTACCCCACTCTGTCAGAGAGCTGATTCACACGACCTAGACCAACAGCAGACAGACCCTGGCCCTGGGATTTCCAGCCAGGTTCTGTCCATCCAGGGAACAGCAGTGGCCGTTTTCATTTCCACTGGCTCCTTGCAACTGAATGTCCTTAACCACAGTGGGTTGACTGCTTCCTCGAGGGGCTCCGAGGAGGTCGCCAGAGGAGGGGAGCGCTTCGGTTTGCCCTGGGTAGGTCTGTCACCCACCAAAAAGTACTTCAGGACGTGTCAGTGAGGGACCTAGGCTGGTTTACTAGGCTAAATTAGAAAATAAGAGGAAGAGGTAAGAGATTTAAGACATCGGAACTGGAGCGACATAGCTCCTCATGGAGGGGATTCGACTGGCCCAGCCACCGGAAGACAAGACCAGCCCTTGTGGGTTTGCTGGGGTGGCTGAGGGTGGCTTGGTCATTATCTCGGTTATTATCTGAGGAGATGGCTCCAGAAGTTCTGAATACTTGAGGGGAAGGTTTGGTCTCCACCATAGGACTGCTTCTGTGTCGCCTATCTTCATTTTGTGCGGCGTTGCTGGAATCTGAGGTGGTGATAAATATAAGGCAATGATGAGTACTCATCAGTGGCTAAATGTCCCTGTCAATCTCCTCAGTGCCTCCAGTTGTGAAGTGTCATGAGCTAGGTCTAACCACCCACACCAGCTTTTAGACAGACGCCCCCAATGAGGAACTCCCCTGCGTAGCCATGAGTGAGGACTTGCCCTGCCCCTATGTTTCAAGGTAATGAAGGAGTCCACGGAGAAAGAATCAGCTCCGTTCAGCCTTTAGTCCGCTACCAGACATCTGGAGGCCCAAACAAGGAGTCAGAAGCGGCTCTCAGGTCTCTGACTGCCTCAGAAGCAAACCAAATGTGCTCTCAGTAACAGGCTAGGGCTCTGGAGTTTGCCCTCTGTCCCCATGGTGGCTCCTGACTGTGTTGCTTCCACTGAAGGCTACAACTCTTGTCCCCACCTTCCCGTCCCACACCCAGCTACCAGTCTAAGTGACAGTACAGGTATCGTAGCACCTCAAAACTGCCTTCCCTCTGTAAACAGCACTGAGCTGTCTTCACACTCGGAGGGAGGCAGCTGCCTGTCTCAGGCTTTGCCTGACACGTAGTCTCCGATGCTGTTGGTGCCGGCGAGGCCCTGAGTGGGAACAGCATATGAAGTCACAAGAACAAGTGAGCACAGAGGGGGAGGGGCTGTCCCGGGGGGTCCCGAGCCCGGCGAACTCAGCAGGTTTCAGAGCACGTGTGATGCACTTAAGGAGAACAAGTTAGGTAGCTGCTTGTGGTATAGAGATGGGACCCGGGAGGTGTGATTACCTCTAATTAGGACTACAGGAAGATAACATTTTCTAGCTATCAGATTGGACAAGATTCAGACATCTGATAGCACCTTGTCTTGATATGGATGGGAAGAAACAGCACTGCCGGGAATGGCTGGTGTGCAGGTGAAGCGATAAACATCTCGGAAGGCAACAGGATAAAACCAGTATTAGCTAAGTCTTCACAGCCTGTCCACCCAGCAGCTGCAGGTGTAGGTTTTCAGTCTGCAGATGTAGTTGCACACATGCAAGCAATTTCTGGAAAAGGATATTTACTCGAGCATTTTTCTAATGGCTACAGATCGAAAAGAATCTTACATGCCCATTGGCTAGAGGCTGGTTGAATAGCTGGAGTAACAGAGTGGTCGTAGTGATAGAAACAATGATTCTGTCTGTACTTAAATGGGAAGATCTTGAATAAAGGTAATCACGAAGGTAAGACCCTCCTTAGCACAGCTAGTATGATGGCAAACCAAAGAGGTTTTTGTTGTTGTTGTTTTTGAGACAGGGTCTCGCTTTGTAGTTCAGGCTCGCCCTGAGCTCACTACGTAGCCCAGGTGAGCCTCAAACTCACAGCAATCCTCCCGCCTCTGCCTCCTGAGTGCTGGGATTACAGGTGTGAGCCACCATGCCTGGCACTGTGGTATGTGGTTCTGACTGCTGGTGGGTGTGAGTCTCCACGCCGGGCATTGTTGTATATGGTTACTAGGGATGAACACAGGACTTTGCGCTTGCAAGACAGGCGCCGGAACCACTGAGCTAAATCCCCAGCCCAAACCACAGTTTTCAATGATACAAACAGCCCACTGGGGCATGTGTACCATCACTTTGCCACACATGGGGTGCACACCTCTATTTGGATCTGGGAATAAAAGGGTTCAGATTATCACACATGAATTTATAAAGGCACAGACCAGATTCCAAAGGAACTGATGAAGGACAACAGTTCTCCAAAGAGAACCAAAGGACTTGAGATAATACAGAGATTTACTTTTCACTCACATCCTTTTATACCTTTATGAATTATCTATATAAAAAAATCATTGTTTTTTTTTTAACTTGTTGTTTTTTTGAGATAGATGATCAATATGTAGTCCAAGCTGGCCTGGAAATCACAAGGATTCTCCTGCATCAGCCTCTTGAGTGCTGGGATTACAAGTGTGTGCCACCACATCTGGTTTGTGCTGCCATTTAAAATCAAACCTCTTACTTTTTTTCCCCCCCTTGTATTGAGAATTGAACCTAGGGCCTTTGGGCTAAACTACATCTCTAGCTTCTTATTTTGTGACAGAGTCACTAAATTGTAATCTTCCTGCCTCAGCCTCCAGAATAATGCTATTACAGGTGTCCACCACCACACCCAGCCGTTGTAACCTCCACACTGATGTCAATTCTGACAATCAAATTATGTGTATGTTTCTTGGGAAAAACATACAACTGAGAGGTGCTCAATGACAGTCTTTAGTGAATATTTAAATACTGAACCTAATATTCATCTTGGTTACTGGATGCCTAAATAGACTTGAATGGTCTTTCTTGCCTCTCCTAAGATTCATGGTAGGTCCTGCCCCCAGCATACTGGTATCAGGAGGGAGGCATTGCTGGGTCATTGGCCGTCCGGACTGTGGGATTAGCACCCTCGCCACTCTGGCCTTGCAAGGGAGCAGGGGTGAGGAGACGGCCTGCCGTCCTCCCCAAACCCCAACCCTCCCCTCTGCTCCCTGTTGGGTTCCACAGTCCCCACTGTTTATGAACGAACTATCCAGTCCATGGTGTCCAACAGCAACGCAAAAGAATGACCAAGACCGTGGGCTGTGTCACCTGAGAGGAGGGAGAGGGCGGCATCGGCGTGTTGAGGTTCACAGCTTCCACGGCTCCTAACGTGAATTGTGACTCAGCAGCAGCAGCTGGCTTCCTTCGGGGCTGCGCTGACCCAAGGGGCCGGGCAGAGATCTCATCCTCAGAGTCAGAACAGTGGACTGACGGCCACACTAGCCAGCAGTGTGTGCAAGGAGGGGCTGGCTTTAGAAGGGAGTGATTTGCCTCTGGAAAGGAAAATCTGGCTGGGCGTGGTGATGTACACCTGTAATCCCAGTACTTGGAAGGCTGAGGCAGGAGGATCCCCAGGAGTTTGAGTCCAGGCTGGACTACATATTAAGTTCAAGGCCGGGCTGACCTACAAAGTGAGACTTTGTCTCAACAACAACAAAAAGATACATAGATGAATAGAAAAAGAGGGAAAAAAGAAAAACCAGCAAAGCTGGGAGATTTCTCCAATACTAAAAGGCACTAAAGGGGTGCTAGGTATGCCTTATAATTTACTAGGTGAGGTTGCATTCTAGGCACAAGACAGTGATCATTAGGAAAACAGATAAGGTGCGGACAACTTGGCATAAAATTTTGGGGAAAAAAAAGCCAGGCATGGTGCCACTCGAGCCTGTATCCTATCACTTGGGAGGCTGAGACAGGAGGATCACTGCAAGTTTAAAGCTATCCTGTGCTACATAGTTTAAGGCCAACTTGCACTAAATAGGGAGGAGACCTTCTCAAAAAATAGATTTGGAAAAAAAAAAATCACTCAGGAAGGCTTGCTAACAACAGTAGAAGCTGAGCCGAATTCAGCTGGGACTAATTATATTCTAAAATGTCCTGGTTTTGTGATCTCCATTAGGTTTGTACAATGTCTGATGTGTGGTGATCTGATTTGAAATCCAGTGCATTTCGCACACTCGGTAAGGGCTCTACCGCTGAGCTGTATCCCCCAAATATGAGATCACAAGCATGTGTTTTTGTTTTGTGATGTTGAAGATGCAGCCCAGGGCCTCGTGTACACTGAACAAGAGCTCTACCACTTAGCTACAGCCTCAACCCCTCCATCCCTCCCCTTTCCTTTTTTTTGTCTCCAAAAAGAGCTTTTATAAATTATCTTAGAGGACCAGGAATTTAGCTCAGTGGTGCCACAGCTGTCTAGCAAATACAAGGTCCTGAGTGTGATCCCTGATACCAGAAAAAACAAATTAAAAATTACCTTACATCATTCCACTTTAGGATGCTGGGTTTAGACAGCAGAGAGACAGAATTTTAAGTTATACAGCAAAATGAATGGAAAAATCAAAACCCAGCCAGATGTCTCAACTTCTTTAGATGCCCAGCCGCGATTGGGCCTGACAGCTCTCTTCCCCGTTCAGCTGGCACTGCCAAACTTGGCTCTGCAACAGGGATTAAGAGACTCGGAGCCAGACTCTGGTATCAGTTCCCTCCCACCAGGAGAGCTCAGTGATTTGGGGCAAACCATTTACCTGTTTTCTCTCTTGAAAAATGGTGCTAAGAAGAACTACCTCCTGACTCTGAGGACTTAATGTGATTGTGAATAAAGGACTTTTGACAGTGTCTGTGGCTTGTGAAGGGCACCAAGGATTGGTAACTATGGTAACTGTTTGGGACTTATGCTTAGTAAGACTGATAGACTTGTAGAGATCCATCCAAAACTATCCAACACCGATTCCAGAAGCTCATGCTAATGTGTAGCTGAAGGAGCACTTTTTTACTGGCCTGCTGAGAAATGCTTATGTAAGTCAAATCTTTATTCGAAAAGCTTTTGTGAATGTTATTTTTGCATAGGTTTGGTATCACAAGCCCTTCTGACTTTAAGCATTCACTGAAGGCTTATCTTAACATGCGCCGTGGTCAACTTTAAGTACCACACACTGCTTAAAACCAACACAAGTACACTCTTTTTCCCTTATTGCTTCAAATCATGAGAATCAAAGAAAAGTTGGTAGATATTCCCAAAATGGTAAAGCGTTAGAGGCCACGAATTTAATGGCCATCACAAGCAGGAGCCTATCACCATCTCAAGCCTGAATCACTGAAAACATACAACCCGGCGGCTTCACTGGCTGAAGTCCTTCCCACAGGAAGCATGTGTAGGAGGAAAGAACATCTAACTGCTTCAGTCCCACTCGATCTCTCGTTCCTCTTCAGGAAGAACACTCCAGTTTGGGGAGGCCACATCCCGCACCAGCCAGTTGAAATCGTCAACGTCGCTCCAGTTATTTTTGCTCCTGTCTAAGCCAGAGCCCTGAAAGTCCTTGTCGATACCCTCGTAGCTCCAGGTATAGGGGGCGAAGCGGATCCCGCTGCAGTCCTCCACGATGGCCCTGCTGGTGACCTGCAGGAAGATGCGGGTGTCCCTGGTGGTGTGCACGCGGAGCTGCTGGCAGGCCACGGCCAGCACGCAGTCACTGCAGTCCTCCAGGAATACAGAAGTGGACACCGGGCCGCAGAGCACCTTGCAGCCGCGGGCCCTGGCCAGCCGCACGGTGTTGGGGTTACCGTACAGCCGGACGACGCAGGTGTTCAGCTCGCTCAGGAGGATGTCGCGCTGGCGTAGCTCGTCGGCTCTCATCTCCAAGACCTGGGAGTCGCGGTGGGAGAAGCCGCAGGCCCAGCTAAGCCCGAGGGCTTCCTCCGCCTTCGAGGGTGGCAAAGGAGCCGCTAAATCTTCAGCCGCCTGGGCGCTAGCAGTCGCGCTTTCCCGGGAGTCCGAGGCAGCCTCCTTCTTCCGCGCCTTGAAGGCGAAGCGCTTCTTGGGCTGCAGCTCCTGACGCCGCCCGGCCAGGACCGCCTGGAGCTGTGTCAGAGCCTCTTGTCCCTGTCGCAGATCGTAGGCGGCCAGGAACCTCAGCCCGTCGTTAAGAAGTTTCTGCAGTCCCTGTAGCCTGGCCGCCGCCTCCTCCAGCCGCTCGGCGGACAACTCGCCCTCCAGCAGCTCCTGCACAGCCGCGCGCTCCCGGGAGAAGGAGGTGGCGAAGAAGTCGCTCTGCTCTTCTTCCACAGCCTGGTCCTGTCGCTTCTGCTTCCGCCTTTCCACCTCCAGCTGCCGCTCTTGCTCGCGTTTCTGAAGCCGCTCGGGCACAAGGCTCAAGTCCCGCTGGGATCCCATGGACCCCACGTCCCCGTTCCCTATAGCAGCGGCAGAGCAGCCCGTGACCTCCATCTTGAATTCCTGCTTCCTCTCTCCACCCTTCCTTCCTCGGGGTGCGCCCTTCGTGACACCGCCCACCAACGCGCGCCGTGATTGGTCTGAATCGATGACGTCATACACGGGCTCATCCTCTCCGCCTATTGGTTCCTCCTTGCCGGAGGGGCGTGGCAGTGGGGCAGGGCCGACTGACAAGGGGGGTGGGGAGACAAAGGTCCTTGTGGATGGGTGGGGTGGGAGGCAGGCGGGGGAAGCTTTTTTCCTCTTAAAGGGGCAGGACTTATATCCGGGATTGTGGGGTGAGTTGCAGCAGCGGCAGCTGCACATGTGGGTTTGTTTATAAGAACAAGGTTAGAAACTCGCAGGCCTCCCCCTCCCCCCAGCTCCTCCCCACTACCCCCTTACAGGCCGGAGATCGGCTCCTGGGCGGTGGGGAGCAATGGTGTGCTTGTGCCGGGTAGGGGGACAGGCAGTGGTGAGGAAGATGGAGGGGGGGATTGCACCTCCCGGCCCGCGCCGGAGGAAGCGACAGCTGGAACAGCTGGCTGGGGAGCGGCTTGCATGCCTGCGGTGCTTCCCTTCCCCCACCGCCCGCCGCCCGGTAACCTGCCCTTTCCGTCCTCCCCCATCCATGGGGCTTGGTGCGGCCGGGGCTCGGGGTCCCCACGGCGGCCAGGGCTCGGGGTCCTCGCGAAGAGCAACGGGCTCCTCCCAGCACCCGGCCGGGATTGCCGAGTGCGTGGCCGATGTCGCCTCGGGGAGGGTGGGGGCGGGGCGGGCGGGGCTGCGCCCGGGTCCTGGGTCTCCTGGAGCCCCACCCGGACTCCATCTGCCCAGCTGGACTCCTCGCGGAGACCCCGGCCCGGCTCACGCCCTCTACACGGTGGCGGGAGGCGGCGCGACCCGCGGGGCGGTGGGGGGCGCTGTCGCCGGAAGTGGCCGCGCCGCCCGGGGGATAACTGGGTACCGGACCGCACAGCCGGCGCCGGGCCTCCAACGCCCGCGCCTCCGGTCTCCCCACCCCGTCCACACCCCGTTCCCAGCCTCCCTCGCTCTTGGTGGGGATGCTGATCGGCCTAAGAGCTGTCCCTGGAAACGCCCCCGTGCACCTGCGTGTCCATGCAGGGAAAGCTGGGAGGAAACCCGAGCTGTGGAATTAAACCGGAATTTAAGACATCCTAATGTCCACGTCCCCCTGCCCTCCCTTTCCTAAGCATTTTTTTTTTTTAATGCAAAAACTAAAACGCACATAAATTTCCGGGTTGATACTATTCTTCTGCTGAGTCAGCACAGGTCACCCTGTGTGGCAAATTCCTCGCGGGGCGGGCTAGTCTCGCGTGTGTGAAGCGTGCGTGTGTGCACCGTGTGTGTGCCTGTGTGCACCATGTATGTGCATGTGTGCACCGCGCGTGTGTGCAAACTATGTGTGCACCCAGTGGAAAGCCGGTGCTGAAACACGGCAGGGCACAGGCTGGCGTTTGTCTTCATCGTTTTCCTTCGTCATGTTTCATAGGTAAGACAGGTGATGCTTTGGGGCTCGCCCCCCCCTCCCCAAGAGTGGTGAATGAAACGTAGTAATGATCTTCTTCAGGTCATATGGGAGAAAGCCATAGCCGCTCTCTTAGGAAATGTAGATTTAGCCAAAGGTTTTAGAGCTGATTTATTTTGCTAGAGGTGGGTGGGGGAATCTGACCTGCTTCTCTGGAGTTTCTCACAAGCTGAATCTGTCCCACTGAAATTAAGACGTTCATAAGCAAAGGGGGTTTCCTGGGCTTGGGGTTGTGTAGGGAGTGAAGTAAACAGCGAGTGGATGGGTAGCTGTTAAGAGGGGAACTGAATGTTGTTCCCCTGCTCAAGGACATCCTTCCTGCCCACCAGTAGGTTTTTGCAATAGTCCAGTAGACTGGAAGACTGAATGTTTTCAGTTGGCTAGTGTAACCTTTAGAAGAGAAAGAAGCAGTACAGGACAAAAGTGGGCAGATAACCCAGTTGGGCGCGTGTGTTGGGGAAAGGCCCGAGCACAGTACCCGTGCCAGAGTGAAAGGCTGCCTCCGAGTGTGGGCTTGACAGTGCTAGGGTCCAGGGACATTTGCAGGCCCAGGTCGGTGTCCCCTAAGCCTAAGGCCTGACAGGAGGAGTGCTGCGAGGCCCTGGCATTGCCAGCTTGCATTTGCAGCCTCTTCCTGACATTCAGGGGCAGCAGAGCTGTGAGCATCCCTGAGACGGATCCTCGCCCCTCACAGGTAAGTACTCTTCTGCTGGGAAGAAAGGGATTTGGTTAGAACAGTGTATAGCCCTTAGGGAAAGTTCCCCTAAAGGTCCTGAAAGGTGGAGTGATAAAATGCTACGAATGGTAACATTTATTAACAATTTAGGTACTTTGGATTCTATTTGTTAATCAGATTTACTTTTAACTGTTTGAAAATTTCCAAGGCCAAAAAGTGGAAAGTGTTACAAAAACTCATACTCACTGCCCAGTGTCAGTAATACCAAATGACAATATTGTTTTTTCTAAAACCTTGGTCCCATCCCACCTTAGTTATTGTTATTGTTGTTGTTGTTTTGTTGTTAGTTTTCTGAGACAGAGTCTTGCTTTGTAGTTCAGTCTGGCCTGGAACTCACTACTAACTTGTGGCAGTCCTCCTGCCTCAGCTTCCCAAGCCCTATGATTACAGCTGTATGCCATAATGCTTGCTTTTTCATATTTTACAATCTATAAATATTTCATTATGTGCATACGAAAGATTAGGACTTTATTT
The DNA here is from genome assembly GCA_004026965.1 of Petromus typicus. Taxonomy (NCBI): domain Eukaryota; kingdom Metazoa; phylum Chordata; class Mammalia; order Rodentia; family Petromuridae; genus Petromus; species Petromus typicus. The sequence continues at coordinate 10,789 of PVIR01026777.1, read as the reverse complement.
TAAACATACATTATCATTATTGCAGCCCCCAAATGTCCTTAGTACCATCATAATTCCATATTAATACCTCTCTGATTATCCTATAATTTCCTGTTTCAGGAACGTGTTATATTGAGCCAGGGATCTAACCTGCCTGGCAAGTGCAGGGCCTTCAGTTTGATCCTTGACACCAAATAAAATAAAATAAAACAAATTTTAAAAATAAAATAAAAATGCAAAGCTATTTAAACTCAGCATCCACCACCGTGCCTGTAATCCCAGATCCTCCTGAGGCAGGAGGATCATGTCTTTCTGGGCAATTTAGCAAGACCCTGTTTCAAAATTTAAAAAGAAAGAAAGAAAAAAATTCTTTTGACCAAGAGTCCCAGCGAGTTCTGTGGCGTTCTCATTACCAGTCGAGTCAGTCCCCTCTCCCGTGAGGGTCGCGTCCTCTCTTGATTGTTTCTTTGGACACTCTGGGCCCTTTGATCAGCGGAGTCCTAAGGTCTGGATGTCGCTGGTCGCCATCTCTTGTGGTGCTTGTTGGCTTCATGCATGTGTTGTGTTTGCTCGATCTCTGAATGTCAGAAAGTGTTCTCTTGTTGGTCGTTATTTGCTGGAGGAAATAAGTAGGCTGGTAGAGAGACAGCATTTCGGCCCGCAAGAATGTCTCTGGGAATGGCCAGGTGGTGCAGGAATAAGGTCTGTGGTGGTCCACAGAGTTTAGTGCAGCCCTGGAGGGTAGAAGATGCCACTTTGTTGAGGCAAGTGACAGACAGACCTGGCTGCGGGTCTCTAATTCAGCGCCACAGGGAGGTCTCCCTCGTCTGTCCACGCGGCACCGTTCAGCGTGCCCTGAATACTCACAGTGTGAAGCACTCACCAGAGTCTGCTCGACACAGGCCAGACTTCTGACCTTGGCCAGACTTTCCTACGTTGGTCACTCGCTGGCTTTCCTGGCACGGACAGTGAAAGGTGACGGCTGAGAGACTGTCCTGTGGTTTGAAAGGCTCCACACTTCTTGGGAGGCAGGACGGAGCTTCCTTCTGCTGTTGCCCCAGCTCCTTCCTATGTGGGCCAGTGACCACACAAATGTACAACTCCCAACGGGACTCCTGACAACTCAGAGGAAAGGGGTGTGCGGGTGGAGCCAGCGCCCACAGGGTGGCAGAGAGGGCTGAGAGGAGCACAGTGGGCATCAGACCCTGGGCACCAGGAGCTTGGGAAAGGGGCGTCCTGCAGGGTGGCTGCCCTGAGTGGTACACGTGGTCTCCAGACAGGACACGAGAGTCACACACAGACCCCCTTCTTTCCCCTCACCCACGCTGGCTATAGTGCCTGCAGTTCCCTCTTTGACCCTGCCATCCCTCTGTCCCTCTGGTCCCTCTGTTTCTCTCTAGTCTGACTCCTCCCTGGGATGTCACATGTCACTGTCATCTCCCTCCCCTGTGCTTTGCTGAATCCCTCCAGTCCACCGTGCTGCAGCCAGTTATTGCCCTGAAATGCAAAGCTCTGTAGTCTCTGCCCTCTAACACTGTCCCAAAGCCTTAGGCTGGCAACCAGGCCCTTCCCAGCCTCTCCCCAGAGTACCTCTCCAGCCTCATCTCCACCATTGCCAGGACCCCAACCCAGGGATGCCAATTATTCAGCGATATCAGATAATTGGCTGAGGTAGATGTACCAGGCTCACCACCGCTGACCTAACCTAACCCTAACCCACTCATCTCCCTGGGTTCCTGCAGCCCACTTCCCTTTTGTGGGCCTGAGGATGGAAGCCAGGGCCTTTGCACTGAACTCTACTCCACATCATTTTTTATTTTATTTTTTGAGACCAGGTCTTGCTAGACTGCTAAGTCGCCCAGGCTGGGCTCCAAGTCAATCTTCCTGCCTCAGCCTCCCCAGTGCTGAGATCACAACCGTGACCACCACACTCAGCTCTCATTGCATTTTTAAAATCAGCCCATAGGAGGTTGTCCACCAGTGATGCAGGTTTGCTGATAAATACAGCATCTGTGGAGCCTATGGTCAGGGGAGAGCTACAGGCAGCCCAGTGTGGATGTCGGTGGCTGCAGCCAGATGAGGGAAAAAGCATAAGTCACTTCTTCACTCATTTATGCCCCTCTGCACTCATTATGTGCAGGTCCCCCATACTGTCACAGGCACCTTTGTACATGTTAGGCCTACAGGAGGGACAAGAGAGGTGGGAGGAAAGTTCCTGATTCCTTGGCTCCAGTGCAACAATTCTGTGCTTCTAGCATTAAAGAATGTGCAGACCAGCAACCTGCCCCAGGCTGCCCCTTGGCACAGCACAGGGGATCCTCACCATCCCGGTGCCAGCTCCCTCCTTGGACTAATTAAAGCTGAGCTGCTAGGCGTATGGCCTTGGCATTTTTTGAATTTATTTTTGTGGTGCCAGGGATGGCACGCAGAGCCTAGCGCATGCCAGGCAAGTGCCTGGCCATTGAGCACCATCCCCAGCCTGTCTAAGGTTTTCTGGAGGGCCAGGGAAGCTGGGAGTGAGGACTGGATACTCGAGCCTGCAGCCTCAGCTCCTGAGAAGTCAGTGGGTGGCGGCAGCAGGGCAGTGTTTGTCCTTTTGCCCTTTGGCCCGGATGGGAGCCAGATAAAGAGCAGATTCAGATAGTGTGGAGTGGACAGAGTCACTAGGAGACCGTCACAGAGCCTGGAAGGGCTGCCGTGGTGAGGGCAGGAGCTGCAGACAGGATCAAGGAGCCAGGGGCACTGGACTGCAGGGATCTCGGTGCCCGAGACGTGGCTGGGGAGCAGGGGTGCAGGCTGTGGGGCGCACACTGGTCAAGCAGCTGGCTCCTTGTCCCGGCCTGTGACCCTTGCTCGCCTTCACGCCCAGGCGAGTACTGTCTTGCAAGCCGCCACCCCTGTCCATGGTCCTCAGGGAGCTGTCTCTTAGAGCCCTTGTGCGGCTCCACCAGGAGTGTTCTTAATTCTGTCTTGTGTAGTACCTGGGCTGCAGAGGGGACAAATGGCGCTTGTTACACACGTGTTGAGAGGTGGAGAGCTGGACCCAAAGCAAGGTGTGGTGGTGTGACCTGTCATTCCAGCTCTTGGGCAGCTGAAGCAGAAGGATCATTTTGTAAAGGCCAGCCCAAAATACATAGCAAGACCCTGTCTCAAAACAATGGGAAAGATTGAGAATAGAGCTCAGTGGCAGAGCCCTTGCATAGTATGTGCGCGGGCCTGGCTTCTGTCCCCAGCACTGCAAAAAATGTGCAAACGTGGCTGAGGGGGTTGTGTTCTCACAGACAGGTAAAGGGTAGATAGTCCAGGCCAGAGCTGTGGTGTTGAGCCATCAGGAGAGAGGCCTCGCAGAAGAGGCGCCTGGGCTATTCAGCTGAGATTGACATCAGTGAGATTAACATTCCTTCCATATCAGAAGACATATATCTCTTTAGATTTTCTTTTTTTTTTTTTTTTCTGTGAGACAGGTCTCCCTTAGTAGTTTAGGATGCCCTACAACACACTGTGAAGCCCATGTTGGCCTTGAACTTGCAGTGATCCTCCTGCCTCTGCCTCCTCAGTGCTGGTATTACAGGCCTGCGCCACCACATCTGGCTTATATCTCTTTTACATTTTGTTTTGTTTTGTTTGAGACAGGAGCTTGCTGTGTAGTCCCAACTGGCCTTGAATTCATGGTGACTGTCCTGCTTCGTCTTCTCGAGTGCTAGGATTACAAGTACGTGCCATCATGCTTAGTTAGAGGAGGTTAATCATGTGCAGAGGTGACCATTTTTATTATTATTTTTTGAGACAGAGCCTCTTTCTGTTTTTCAAGCTGGTCTTAAACCCTCCTGCCTCAGCTTCCTCAATAGCCAAGATGATAGGCATGTACTACCTTGCCTACAGTTTTAAGATTTAATTCTCAAAGATATAATATAGTACAGATTAATATAGATTAGAAGGTGGATTACTTTTTAGCCTCGATTTCTTTTTTTAGTATAAGAGAACAGTACTCTCCAAGGTTTCAAGACAGCACAGAGGCATTTGTGGAAGTGCTCACTGATGGAGATGAAATGCTTTTAAAGTGTTCTAGAATCTTCTCCAGTCTTCTGCTTCGATTGAAGAGAAAGAGGAGTGAAAGTTTGAGCAGGCAGAGGAGGTGCCCAGGGGAAAAGGATGCCAGTTCTGCTTAGAAGAACTGCCTTTTATAGGTAGTATGCCATCATTTGCTGCGAGATACCACTTTTCTTTACTATAAACTAGTGTTTTTATATTTATTTATTTTTTATTTTATTTTATTTTTTCAGTGCTGGGGTTTGAACCCAGGACTTCCATACTGAGCTGCATCCTTTTTTTTTTTTTCTTTTTTAAAAATTTTAGATAGGGTCTCACTGAATTGTCTACTATCAGCTCAAACTTGGAATCTTCCTGCCTCAGCCTCCACAGTAGCTGGGGCAACAGATATATACCACCACACCTGGCTGACTGATTATTTTATTTATTTTTCTGTGGGTATTTTTTGTTTTTGTTGTTGGGTTGTTTTGTTTTGTTTTGAGACAGGGTCTCACTTTCTTTTTTCTTTCTTTTTTTTTTTGAGACAGGATCTCACTTTGTAGTTCAGGCTCGTCCTGAGCTCCGCCTCAAACTCAACAATCCTCCTGCCTCTGCTTCCCAAGTGCTGGGATTATAGGCGTGAGCTACCATGCCTGGCTATTTCTCTGGTTTTTTGAGACAGAGTCTCGTTTTGTAGTCTAGGCTGTCCCTGAACTCACTGTGTAGCCCAGACTAGCTTTGAAGTGATAGCAATCCTCCTGCCTCTGCCTCCCAAGTACTGGGATTACAGGCGTGCACCACCCACACTTGGCAACTGATAATTTAAATTATAGATACCAACTCCAAGAGGTCATGAAATCCATCTAGTAACACAATCTCCATTACAAAGACAACAATAGTAGCAGTGTGTGTCTATCGTCCAGCTACTCCAGAGGCCAAGCTGGATGATACTAATACCGAGCCTGTGGCTGAGGCAAGAGGATGACTTGAGCCAAAGAACTGGAGACCAGCCTGAGTAACGACCTGGGGCTCCAGAAAATCAAAAGAAAATCTTGCTGTCACGTACATACAGAAAAGGCTTGGGAGTGGGGTTTAGCTCAGAGGTAGACCTGGACCTTTTAAATTTAGCCTGCTTAAGACCTAAATTTAATCCCCAGCATTGAAAAAGAAAAAAAAAAAAAAAGATTCATTGTTTGTTTGTTCGTTGAGACAGGGTCTGACTGTGTAGTCCAGGTGAGCCTTGAACTCAGAAGCCCAAAGTGACCTTGAACTTCTGGTGACCCCCCTGCTTCAGCCTCCTGAGTGCTGGGATGACAGGCGTGCACCCCATCCTTGAAAACGTCAACTGAATAAGAGGGAAGGGGGCTCCTCATCCCACTTCCCAGGGTCAGTTGCCCACCTAAACCTGGCCCTCAGCAGGGGGGCCCCTGAGTCACAGTGGTGATCACAGAGTGAGCAGGGGAAGGCTAAGGAGCCTCTCCGTCATCAGGGTGAGAAACTTGTCCCTGATGGAGGGCAGGGGCATGCGGGCAATTGATTCCTCCTGTACCCTGGGCCCTGCCAGCAGCCTCACACTGCTCACCGGGCTGCACACTCACCAGGCCCAAGCCCTGCACCTCTGTGCTGGCCATTTGGTGAATACCTGCTTCGTCCAGCACCCACCTGATGGGAGTGCTCTTGGGGCCCCAGGGTGTGGGAGGCCCTGTGGCCTCCTGTGGTCATGACTGGGGAGGGACGTCAGATGACTCATCGGTGGTCACAGCCATAGCAGGGTGTGCGATCAAGGAGGAAGGAAATGGGTTTTTTGTTTTTTGTGGTGCGAGAGATGGAACTCGGGGCCTTACACATGCTAGGCAGATGCCACCCCCGAGCGACGTCCCCAGCCCTGTTTATCATATTTTTAGACATATATTTTCCCAATACTAGGGACTGAATTCCTGAGCTTCATCCCAGGCTCTTTAAATTTATTTTTGAAACAAGGTATTGCTAAGTCGCCAACTCAGCCACTTTGGGCCCAGATGTATGATTCTTGTAATTTCAGCCTCTCGAGTGCTGGGATCACAGGTGTGCACCACACCCTGTTTTATTTAATTTTGTGCTTATTTAGACAGAGTCTTGATCTGTTGTCCAGACTGGCCTGGAACTTGTGAGCCTCCTGCCTCAGCCTCCCAAATAGCCTGTCTTCCAGGAAGTACAAGGGAAAGAGGAGTGAAAGTTTGAGCAGGCAGAGGAGGTGCCCGGGGGAAAGGGATGCCGGGGGAAAGGGATGCCAGGCGGGGGAAAGGGATGCCAGGCGGCTGGCAGAAGAGGGGACAGGGCAGGAGCGGAGCCAGCTGTGCCCCCCCCCCCCGTGTTGCAGTTTCTGAGCAGCCGGGTGAGAATCTGATTTACACTTTAGGGCGGGAGGGGGGCGGGGTGGATTGATGGGGGGGCACACAGAGGCTGCTGTCATGAGTCACTGGATAAATGGCAGGGCCGGGCCAGGGCTGCGGAAATGAGGTGCAGAGGCTGCTCTGTGGATTTATCATGGGCGGGAACTCAGCCCACCCAACACAGAGGTCAGGAAAGAAGCATTAATAACCCAGGGATTCCTTGTCCAGGGTGGGCTGGGCCTCTTTCAACCTGCAGCAGGGCAGGGAGGAGGAAACTTGGGCTATGCTGAGCTCCTGCTCTCCTGGAGAGAGGGGCCGGCCTCTCCTCTCAGGAAGATGTGTGTCCAGGCCAGCACCGAGAGAACCTGGGTGGCACTGGCCTGTAATCCCAGCCCTCAGGGAGACTGAGGTGGGAAGATCTCAAATGATTAGTGACTTAATGAGATCCAGTCTCAAAATAAAACATACAATTGATTGGGATGTAACTCATTGTGAAGGCCTTGAGTTTAATCCCCAGTGAGAGACAGAGAAAGATTGATCTTAAAGAGAAGTGGCAAAATGAGAAGCAGTGAACAGTGATAAAGAAAAGCCAGGGCCGGGGGCATCCTCAGCGCTCCTCCGCCCTTCCCGATGCCTGGCAACTGCCCCAAATGTGCCTTGCGCCCTGTCTTTCTAGTTTTCTGGTCCCCCACACCCAGCCCCAGCGTCTGCGTTCCAGCTGGGGTGCTCAGAGGAGAGTCCAGCCAGCCTAAGATGGAACAGTCCTTCCCTAATCTGCCCAGGCTGAAGGGTGAGAGTGACAGACGTGTCCCCAGGCCACTTTAACTCCTAGATTCCTGTGAACTCGGCAGATCCTCACCAGGTGAGCTTGCCTGGTAAGAGGTGGGCTGGAGGAGCGCTGCAGCCCCGCCCCCTGCTGTTGTCTGTACTCAGCAGGAGGCCTGGGGTCCTCACAGGATGGTGGCCTGGGACCTTTTATCCTACCACTGGACCCAGTGTCCTCACCTTGTGGAGAGGACATCGGCATCCCCCAGAGCAAGAGGGGGGTGGCCAGGAAGTTGCCCTGGGTCACAAGCAACTTAGGCCCACTTCCTCCCTGTTCCTCAGGGGTCGCACAGCCCAGGCCTGGTGCATGGGGACAGAGGATACTTCGCCCGGATGAGAAGTCCAGGAGGTGACAGCCAGCGGGGTCACTACAAGGACACACACGCAGACAATGACATCTGTTTAGTTCCTATTATTCAAGTCAAGCTGGGCTTGAACCCAGGGCTTTTGTACTAAGCTGCATCCCCAGCCCTTTGTATTTTTTATTTTAAGACAGGGTCACACTAAGTTGCTGTGCCACTCAGGCTGGGTGGCCTCTGCCCCTGTCTCCTAGAGCCCTGCCTTCCCCTCTGTACCTGCTCCCAGGCCCAGCTGCCCCAGCTGCCCCAGCCGGAAGTGTATTTTTGTGAAGCCTGCAAGGCCCTGGGACAGTTAGCCTCACACGTATGAGATGCTAGCTGCCAATGGGCAGTGTGGTCTTGGGGTGTCATAGGCAAGCCAGGGCCCTGGAACTTGCCCTGCGCTTTGTAGCTGCTGCCCTGTTGTTCTGACTTGCCTAGAGAAGTAGATAGGCTAGTAAGGCTCTGTCTACACCTGCGGCAGGAAGAGGGTGGTGTACACAGATTTTTAATTTTATTTCTTTTGAAACAAGGTCTCTCGAAATCACTTCCTTGCTCAGGCTGGCCTTGAACTTATGACCTTCCTGCCTCAGCCTCCAAGAGTGCTGGGACTACAGGTGCCAGCACACTTCATTTTAAGTAGTGATTTTAAATGGGGGTCAACTCTATTTGTGGCTCATGAAACCCACTAATGCATTTGCTAAAACGAGGCTGCTTAGAATAAAATCTATTTTCTTCCTCCATAAGAAGTGTGGATATCGTCTTCACATCTCACCTTTCAGTCCGATGTCATTGGCTTGCCACACGGAATGTGTTTCTGGGGACCGGGGTCCAGGCAAAGATGTCTAAAGGCCCCGGACATGGAGATGGATCGGGTGGCATCGGAGCTGGGGTTTTGCCAGTGGCAGATAGGCCCCATGAGAGAGGGCATTTCTGAAAGAGGAGCTGGATGTGCCAGCCTGGGGCTGGGTGTCCAAGCAGGGGGTCCTGGGTGATTGGACTGTGGGGCAGGACAGGCTGGTGACAGGAGCCAGGGCTGGGGTGGACTCAGGCGAGGCCTGTGCTTCCCATGCTCGAGGCCCTGGGTTCCAACCCCAGTGCCAAATCAATAAAATAGGACACATGTTGAGCCTGAGCTCGCCCAGAAATTCCCAGTCTCTGCCTTACACATCTGTGTTTTGCTTTTGGAAGTCCCAGCCGGGGACTGGATGTTAAATAAGGTTCCCTGGTGGTGGAACCCCAAGGGCTTGGACATTTATAAGGTGGCTTTTGTAATTTAGAAGAGCCATGGAGGCTATGCCGGAAATAGAGACCCGGATGTAGGTGTGGTTAGTGGTGCAGAGGGATTGGATTTGAGGAAAACTTTCAGTGGGAAGAAAGAGAGTGAAGAGAAATCATAGACATCTCCTGGGTAACCTACAGCAAAAGATGGGTGCTACAAGTGTAGATGGAAACTAGACAGACAAGAAAATTCAGAGGAGGGCTTGACAAAGCCAACCTGAACATAGCAAGATCCGTGTCTCAAAGAGTAAACAAATAAGAGAGCTGGGGATTTAGCTCATTGGTTGCGGTGCCTGCCTTGCAAGCGCAAGGTCCAGGGTTTGCCCCAGAAAACACATACAACAAAGCCAGGCCTGGTGACTCACGCCTAATCCCAGCACTCTGGGAGGCAGAGGCAGGAGGATTGCTGAGTTTGAGGCTGAGTTCAGGACCAGCCTGAAATACAAAGCGAGACCCTGTCTCAAAAAAAAAAAAAGTAAACAAATATAAAAAATAAAGAAGAAAATGTCATATGATCATGTGGGCTTTAAAATGTCCGATTACCTTTTCTGTGCTGACCTAAGAATGTGACTGTTTAGTAATTAAAATATTCATGGGAGCTGGCCCTAGTGGTACTTACCAGAAATCCTAGCACCGAGGAAGATTGAGGAAGGAGGATCGCAAATTTGAGCCCAGGCTGGGCTGCACCCCAAGCCGGAAGGTGTGAGCTCACCGCCCTTCCTCCCAGCCCTCCTCCTCCTCCTGGGCGCATGCTGGGGCGGGCAACCCTGAGTGATAGCCTAGCCCTAGCCGTGTCCTCCCCCACACCCCTGTGGGGAATCCACTGGCTGTGTAAGACAGGAAGTTCCAGTGGGAGGCAGCTGAATGCTTTTTTTTTTTTTTTTTACAACTCTGCTTTGTTGTATTAACTGCTTATCCTTGTGTAGAAACTTGTAGGAGTTCAGGGGGTTTTGTTTGGGTGTTGGTTTTTTTTTTTTTTTAATCTGTCAAGGAAAATACTAGCTTGAAGTATGACATGACTAGAATAGCCTTAGCTTCCATCCGATGATTTCAAGTGTTTATATTCAGATATCAAACAAAGTAACAACATAGACAAAATATTGAAAATATTTATAATCACTCCCATGATTTGTATGCTTCTCTTTGCTTCAAAAACAATTCCATGTTGTTTAATAACAACCACAACACCGTCTTTGAATATTATAAAAGCACAGGGTTTGTATCCCAAACACCTTTCAACTATCTCTGTCAACATAAGACGTAGGTTTTGTTACCTGCATTTTATAGTACAGATATGGAAATCAGAGAGATATTTAAAATGCAGGTCAAACTCAAGAGTGCTGGTGAATACCTCTAACCCCAGCACTGGGGGAGGCTGAGGCAGGAGGATTGCAAGTTCTAGCCTAGCCTAGACAATTTAGTGACTTAGAGAGACCCTCTCTCAAAATAAAAAAGGCCAGGGGTGGAACTCAGTGCAGAGGATCTGGGTTCAGTCCCCAGGAAAGGGTTGGGGGATCAGACAGAGAACTATCTAGTTATTAGATTGTGCTGCCTGGGATTACCTGGACAGTGGTTCTGTGTGGTTTAAGGAAGCTTACTTTACCCCATTAATACACGGGTTTTAGCACAGATGTATACTCGTTTCTTGTATTTTGAAGTACTCGCTTGTTTTCTGTTTTGTGGGTCATTGGACCCAGAACCTCATGGGTGTGAGGCTCATGTTCTGCCACCGAGTGACAGCCCGGCCGTCATTACTTATGCTCTTAGAGATCAAGTGCTGTTGATCTCCAGAGGAGAAAAAGATGGAGACGATGACTTGTTGCCCGGGAAGGAACGGGGAAGAGATGTCAGGTCCTTCCTAGCGGCTGCCACTTGGTCAGGGACTCGGGCAAGACTTCACGTGGCATAACTTGGCATGTCCCCAAGATGAGGCCATGGGACATAAGCTAAATGCATCACAGTCAC
>PVIR01026776.1:0-23567 GCA_004026965.1 Petromus typicus | reverse complement strand
GGCTTGTGAGAACTGCCTTGGTTCCTGAGCAGCCTTAACAGCTCACCAGTGCCCTTTGTGTTGGTGGCAGTGTGTTTGTCTGGCATGTAGTTAGGCTTCGCAGGGATTGTGTGTTCTATTATCAGATTTCCTCTAAGCCTCATAGAAAGCTCTTACCTTGGCACAATAGTGTCAGTGTCAATCCGGGTATCCCTTTACCAACCGCTGAAAGGGGCCATTCAACACTGGCACAGATGTGACTGATTGTTACTCACAGGGAGACTCAAAGCGAACTTACCTCCACTTTTTCCTTCCCAGAGCCGATATTTCTTTGCTTGGTATATTTCTTTTGGAAGATTGGTTTCTTCCTGATACTTGCATAAGTTTAGCCAGTGACTTGTGGTCTTTCTCTTGCTTTCCCGAGTGGCCAGGGGACTTTGCTGGTGCTCAGCTCTGCTGGGCTTCTCTCAGGCTAACCGTGCCGGAGGGGTCCCTGCTGGCTCCTGCCTTCTGCCATTCTGCCCTTGAGGCTTCTCTTCCCCTGGCTGTCTCTGTCTGGTGTCTCACATCCCCATTTCTCCATGGAGGTTAGGAAAGGCTGGTGGCTCTTCTGAACCCATGGTGGGCAGCGTGAAGGCCTGAGTGTGGTTCCCAATTGGAAATGCCGTCCATTCGTCCAGCTCCAGACATGCAGTGGGAGTTCAGAGGTCCTATCAGCCTCCTCTCAAGAAAACCAAAAATGCGCCAACCCATCTCCTATATGGTGAGACTGAGAAAACAGGCAGCAGCTCCCGGCCAGGACTCAAGAATTGTTTACTTGTTACTGAATCAAAATTTCTGCGCTGATCTAAGTAGAAATAGAACAATTTGAAGTATGCAGTTCACCGTAATTCAGAGGTAAATTTACAGCAGCCCAGGATGGGTGCGCGTGTCCATGTGTGGGAGGAGCTATAGGTGTGTGCAAAATTTGGTCTGATTGTGACTTAGCAGCTAATTCTTCAGTAGTCCTGCAAACTCTTCTTGGAAATGTGAACCGCCAAGCTGCCTTACAACAACACACCTATCTCACGTGAGTTAGCTCAGGTGCTATTGGGATCATAAATACAGAGCTGATGCTCATGGAGGGAGAAGTAGAACATTCCCCAGCACGCTAGTCTTCTGGAGTGTTGTGCACATCCAGTAGAGCTTAGCAATCGGGAGAAGAAATCTGTTTGGTTTGTCTTGCTCTCCTTGGCTTGTGCTGGCCACAGGCCCTGTCCTGGAAGTAACTCTGTGTTGTCTCCCTGACTCTGACATTTTAATTTTTTTTTTGTATTGGAGATTGAACTCTGCACCTTGCACTTGTGAGGCAGGCGCCAGAGTCACTGAGCTAACTCCCTGGCCCTCATCATATATTGCATGCTGCAATTTAGCTCCCCCTCACCTCCCTTTGCATCACATCACCTTTAACTTTTCAAAATTTTAACTGAATTCTTATTTCTTTTTTTTTAATTTTCAGATGTGTAAGTTGTCATAAAATATACCTGAGAGCAAAATGTTCCCTTTAACTTTTTAATTGTGCAGTAGATTAAGTACATTCAAACTGCTGTGCATCTATCTTCGACACTTAATTTATCTTCCCGCACTGAAGCTCTGCGCCCATCTGCCTTCCCTGGCCTCTGTCACTCACCACTCCGCTATCTCCATGAACGTGACCACGGCATGCACTTTGTGTGGTTGGAATCACACAGCCCTTGTCCTTCTGTGTCTGCTGTCTTTCCCTTAGCATATTGTCCTGAAGACTCAAAGGATGTCAGAATTGCTGTGACAGATGTCAAACTGCCTTTCTCTTTAAGGCCAAATGACACTCCACTGTACATATACTGCCTCTTGTTTATCTCTTCACCTGCCTGTGGACACTGTGGTGGCTTCTGCCTTTGGCTGTTGTGAATGACGGAGCTATGCACACAGATGCAAAAAACATTGGAGCCCTCACAAGCCCCATAGGTTTACTTGGTAGTAATTTAGTTTGCTTTAAACTGAGTTGTCTTGTTTCTGTCTCAGTCACTCACCGCCCCTGCCCCCTCTCCTCTTTTCTTCCTCTTCCCATATGCTCTGTTCCTGTTACTACAGGAGTTTTAAAAGTGTGCTTCTGGATTGTCAGTGTAGCAGTAATGTTGCATTTGGTGAGACGGGCGGAGGTGGGTGGGAAGAGACCCTCCTCTTCGCTGGCATCAGTGGTTTAATCGGTCAGCCCCCGTGTAGCACCTGCTGCCCTGTGCTCAGGCTGAGAGGTGCGGCCCCGGCCTCCGGCTCCCAAGCCCTGTGGAGCTGGCAGCCGTGAGGGACCGAGACCTGCAGGTGTGAGCTGGCATTTGGGTCATGTGGGGTTTCTCACGTTGGAAAGAGGCCTTGGGGTCCCAGAAGTGAGGGACTGTAGTCAGAGTCAGCGGCAATTCAGATTTGCGTCAGAGTCCGCTGCTCAGGAGGGAGCTGCGGTGGACAGGTGACGAAAGCTCATTGGGTGACCTTCCTCTTTTCCCCTTCCCTGTCACCTGATGGAATGGGTGGTTTGCATTTTGAAAAAAAATGAACTCTGAAATGTTGAATGGCTAATTATAGATGTTTATTTTTAAATATGTTTAGCAAATGAGATGAGTGCTTTATGAGACCCATTGGTTACATCGGATGCAAAGTGTTACTAAGGATTAATATCATTTCATGTTTGGGGTGGTTTAATTATAACTTATTAACGCATATTGGTTTCCACATGTGGAAAAATATGTTTGATACACAGCAAATAGAAGCACTCTGAGGACTTAGTTTTGACTGGCCCAGCGGAAGTCTGGCCTCATCTAATGTGGTTACCAGCACCCTGGCCCTGGCCTCTGCCTTTCCTCTGTGCCCATGTCAACCCTGCCTGAAGGGCTAGACTCCAGAGGACAGAGACCACAGGCTGTGAGGAGGGCACCCCTGGCACCTGGGGTGGGCGGTCCTCAAGAATCATTTCTGCCTGGTTAGCCCTATTTATGGAAATTTCAAAAGGAGTGTTAATCTCAATTCTGAAGGATGGGACATTCATCTGGTTGAAAAATAGGGATTATTTTTAAAACGCCCCGTCCTAGGGTGGAGGGGGAGGAGCTGTGAGTGATTTTCTTTAGTCTGCGTACTAACACCTACAGTCTTATCCTGTGTACGTGAACTATCCTATTTCTTTGCTACCTGTGAACACTGATGTTCTCAATCTTCATTGTTCTTTGGCTGCACCACCTTTTTAAGGGAGGTTTTGTTGGCACCATCGGGAGTGTTTTCTGGGCACAGAGTTCCTCAAGATACAGGCTTTTGAGCTGGAGTAGAGCACAGATCCCATCCTGTCCCACAGTGACCAAGAAGACAGATCACTCCAGGATTCCTCACTCAGATGGCCGAGTACAGAGGGCTGTGAATAGATGTGATTCACCTCCTCTGAAGACCCTTGCTCTGCCTCAGTCTCCCCAACTATAGCAAGATTGGTTTTGATGGCATAGTGAAGGAATCGAGGAAAGGCTCTTATACAGAGGTCCAGACACATATTAAACCCGGAGGAAAATGGGACCTGCTACTTTTAGCTCAGGCCAACTGTCAGCTTGTCTCCTATGTGTATCTACCAGTCTTGTTTCTTTTACCTAATCAGATAAGAATTGATTGACTTTTCACATGCTGCACACCCTCGAGAACCATGACATCGTGGGAATGATGGGCACTTGAGTAGCCTTGGAGTCTTGCAGAGGAGGGCTTGTCCAGCACTGCCCGTTGATCCTGTGAGTCCTTTGGACATTTCACCCTCAATACCTAACAGAGTTCAGCATACAGAGATGGCTCTGATCCTCATGGCACTTTCAAACCAGGAGAGGCTATAGCGTGGGGGTTGCCTGGACCCTTGGGGACCATCTTATTTTCCCTGAGATCTGTCCCCAGCTCCAGCCTGACTTGCAGCCACCACACCCGGAGCTCTCCAACTTCCTCTTTCTAATCTCCCCGCACCCTCTTCCCTAAGTCATTACCGGCCATTGACCTCTTCCCCAGAAAAACACTCCAGAGGTCTATGAACTTGAAGCGACTTGGACGTCTGCTTTTCTGCAGACTGAGAGCCCTTACTTGGGCCAGTGGTATACAGTTACCGAGGGCTTGGCAGGGACTCTATCGGGACCCGGTTATGAAGTGTCCTTGCTTTCTGTCAGGGAAACATTCTAAGAGGTGTTGGTCTGTGCCAAGTCTTGTTGTCTTGGGCCAGTGCTCGGGGTGACATGAAGGAGTTAACAGGACAGCAGTGGGCCCTTTAGTCACCCTGATTCTTCCAAGGTCTGGGGTGGCCTTTGCATAGAACTTAAAGGCTGTGTTCGGCCCCAAGGCTTGCCCAGCACTGCTGTCAGGAGAGTGGAAGAGGAGCAGAGGAGGACAGGCCTGGGCATGGGAGAGAGGTCATTGGCTGCTGGGTCATGACCCCTGCTGTGTCCAAGGCCAGAGCTGGTTTGGGCTGGAGCTAAACATGTGCTTCCCGCACCAGGTGGAGCCATCAGGGCAGGGCGGGTCTTCAACGTTCTTGTTAAAAGCAGATGCTGGGGCCAGGGTGCAGCTCCATCTCAGAGACGTACCTAACGTGCACAGGCCTGGTTCAAATCAGCACTGTAGAACGGAGAAGCAGTGCCAGCTCGGGCCTGTCTACTGCAACCCTGGTGTCTTACCAGACACGGTTCACTTTAGCTCTTGTGTTAGTCTAGAGGGCTTGTCTTGAGGACAGTTTGTAACTGGGGACTGTGTACTGCTCTCTTCTGCAAGCTGAGAATCCTCAGCCTATTTGGTGCCCTTGAGGTGGAAGGGACAAGTTTGGGGAGATAAAAGCTTAGGGCCCCAAGACTTCACAGGCTGCCAGAGTCCTGCAGCCTAGCCCACCTTGCCGTGCTCAGCCCTGGATCCTTGAGGCCCCTCTGGGTGAGACTTAAAAGAAGGCACTGGGCACCCTGGCTTTTGGCTGTCTCTTAAAAGGGGAGCACGTGTGTTGTGGATCTCAGAGGCAGTTTTATTTTTAAACACCGTGAGTGATGGCGTGTGAGTGGTGACACATCCCCAGCCAGCTGATCTGTTTTGTGTAAAACACGCAACCACAAATTATTTTTAAAAGGGAAGAAAGCTGAGGAACAGATGTGACGAGTTCCCGGCATCACATGCACGAGGGGAAGGCTCCGCCAGAGGCAGCACTGAGCCGTCCCCTGGGGACCCGGCAGGTGACTGGGGAGGGGGGCTGCCGTCACCACTGTGTCTCTGTGGCCACACAGGTGGCCTTCTTTCTCTTTGTTCGCACATGCGTTCTTAACAATTGCGTGTGGACCTTGAGACGTACAGCGAGGAGGAGTGTGCAGAATTAGTGCAAAGGGAGCCAGCTTGTCCCAGCGGAGGGCGCCTGCTAGTCACTCACCCATGCCCGAGGGAAGGAGAGAGTTGGGTAGCGGAGGCCACAGCTGGGAGGTGAGACAGAAAGGATCATGGGAGCAGTGCTGCCCTGGGTGGCCCACAGAAAATCAGGGCAGGTGTCTGCAGCTGCCCAGCGCAGACACCCTGTGAATGCCTGGGGGAGGGGTGCTGATGGTCCTGGGGTAACATTACATAGCGTGTGCAGTGTGCGCATGTACAGGATTATCCCCTGGTACCCCCTCAACATGTGTTGTTACTGTGTCCATTTTAAAAAGACACCTGACCCACCGAAGGTTGGTATCTCAACACTCCACAGCCCTGGGCTGGTGGTCCCAGATTATGAAAAATCATAGATGATTGTATCTATCATACATCTCTTCATATGTTCTTTAAAAGTAAGATTCAAATCTAGTATAATTCAGTGGTGGAGCAGTTGCCTAGTACATTCAAGGTACTGGGCTTGTTTCCCACCCTTGCCAAAATATATATTTTTTGAAAATTAGGACACATTAATAATATAGAATAATGAAGTTCATTTTGGTAGGTCGATACATCCATATGACGTAGTTTGATTATTTTGAACCCTGTTCCGTTCATGTGCCTGTCTTGCTTTTTCCCTAATCCCTTCTTTATCTCCAAAAATCTGCCTTCTATTTTCCTGGCCTCTCTCCTTTAATTATTTTATTTGTTATTTATTTGGTGTCTTGTATAAGAGAAAATGCAGTATTTAACCAAGTCCAGCTTTTTTCACTTAACAGAATGGTCTCCAGTTCCATCTTTGTACCTGCAAATAACAGTTTTTTGTTGTTACCCAGGCTGAATAATGTTCCAGTGAGCAAGATACTGCCTCTTTGTCCAGATATTTTTAAAAAATCTAAGCTGTGATGGAAATGGTGCTCCCTGGTTCCATGATTAGAACTAAATAGTTTCACACAGGAAGTCAGAGGCCTGTGAATGCAGAAACAGAAAACTTTGGAGGGGGAAGCACCCAAGCTCCCTGCCCTGCCCAGGTGGCTCAGGAGGCTGCACTTCCCTGTTGCAGCCTGTGCTACCTGGATGCCCCAGGCTGCAAGGGAGGCTGTGGCACAAGTTCCTTGTCCTGGTCGCTGTCCTGGGCGAGGATCAGGTCATAGGCTGGTGACCAGGAAGGAGGTCAGCCCACGCCTGCATGCTGCTGCTCTCCTGGGTTCTCAGCCAGTCTCTTCCCAGTCTGGGCCCGAGGGGAGGAAGGAAACAGTGTTGTGATGGGGGTATGGGGTCCCACAGACTTGGGTGCCAGAGCTACTACGTAGTTTGGGGTGGGAAGGGAGTGGGAAGGGGTCCAGAAGAACTGAGGATGGAAGCCTAGGTTGAATGTGCCACCAGAAGTGAGGCAGAGAGGCCAGGGCAGAGCCCTGGAGGGGGAGGGGCTGAGGCAGGACACAGTGTCGCTGGAGAAGAGGGGGTGCCTGGGTACCGGGTGAGGAATACTTCTGGGTCTGTGGAGCCACCCAGATGGAAGTTGTGGAGAGAAAGTGGCTCTGGGCTTCGGTTCCATGTTGATAGAGTGGCCTGAGGTTGTCCCCCTTGGGATTCCACATGCAGTGATGTCCCCAGGGACCCTGAGATGGTAAAAGGCTTCAGAGATGGGATGTTGACATGCTCTGAGCTAAAAGGGGGACCCACGGCCTCAGTAGGTGGGTGTCGTGATGCTAGCTTCTCACAGAACATGGAGGAGGTCCTGAAAAAATGTGTCCCCTCCTAATAGTGTATAATGGAAACCAAAAAAGCCATCAGGAAATGGGGCCTGATCCTTCAGGGTCTGGGTTTTAGCAGCTTTTTCATTTTCTTTACACACTGTGGTGAGGCCCACCAGATGGATACTGCAGGATCTCATTTATACGGGGGAACTAGAGGTTCAGAGGCAGGGGCTGGAAAGGAAGTTGCCAGGTCTGGGCAAAGTGTTGGCAAAATGATACAAAATTTCAGTTAGTCTTGGGCTCAGGAGAAATATTGTATATCCTGGTGATGTGGAAAAGAACAATGTATTAACTTTGTTTATTTAACCCAGGGTTGAACCCAGGCCCTTCACGCTGAGCTACATCAATAGCACCCCCCACACACTTTATTTACCAAGTCCCTTGGTTGCCCAGGCTGGGCTGAACTTGTGATCGTTTGGCCTCGGCCTCCCAGAGGGCTGGGATGGCAGGTCTGTACCACCATGCCTGGCTCAGCAGTACATTACTGTATATCCTTGAAAATTGCTGCAAATAGTTCTTCAGTGTTCTTGTCACATATACAGCCACATGCACACCCATATACATGCATGCACACACATATATACAATCATACCTTTGTGATATAGGCATGTTAATGCATTTGATTCAGTTCCTCTGCATTGCAAACGTGTTTTAAAACATCCTGCTGTACACCACAAGTGTGTATATATAGTATATATAATTTGTATCTGCAGAATAACAGATGAACAAGATATGTAAAGTGAGCAGGGTACCCTGGGTTTCAACACAGTGTACGGCACTAAAAATTGGAATGTCAGGAGATTTCTTGGCTGAAAAGCTGTAAAAGGGACATCCTGTGCTCCTCCTCTCTGGGGACGAGGTGGGTACCCTCTGCTGTGTTTCCGATCGACCCATGAGGAACCATCTCCTCAGCACATGGTCCCGTGCTCATTTCACTCTGTGGAGCAGAGCGGCAAGGCAGGTGGACTATGAGGTCCCTTCTGGGATTCAGGGATAGCTCCACACAGAGGGGAGGGCCACTGAGGAGGCCCAGGGGGTGGCCTTTCCCATCGCCTTCTCAGAGACACTGTGCACCCGAAGCATTGCCCACAGGTTCTGAGATGACGCTCACCTGCCAGTCCCCCTCAGGGCCATCATGCCTGGTGTGGACTCTGGACCTGGAAATTTCTTTGCCTGCCCTTGGGAGCCAGCATTCTGTTGCCTTTTGGTAAATGTGCAGGGACTTCAGAAGCTGCAAGTGGTCAGCACTGAGTGCCGATACCCAAAGGGGTGACTGTGTGGGGATCCAGTGTAGGGACCCCCCTCCGGGAAGGGAGCTTCTTACATAGTTATCATTATTAAAAACTCATGGGCTAGGGGTTTAACTTAGTGGTTCTGGCACCTGCCTTCCAAGTGCAAGATCCTGAGTTTGATCCTTTTTCTAAAAATATCAGTTCAGGGCCGGGGATTTAGCTCAGTGGTTCCCACGCCTGCCTTGCAAGTGCAAGGGCCTGGGTTTGATTCCCTGGTAACCATATACAATACTGGGCATAGAGACTCACGCCCAGCAGCAACCAGTACCACATACCACAGTGCCGGGCGTGGTGGCTCACACCTGTAATTCCAGCACTCGGGAGGCAGAGGCAGGAGGATTGCTGTGATGTGAGTTGGAGGCTGAGCTCAGGGCCAGCCTGAACTACAAAGCGAGACCCTGTCTCAAAAAAAAAAAAAAAAAAAAAAAAATCAATTCATGCGCAGCCCCTTTTTAAATTGCAAACTGCTATTATGTCAGGGAGGAGAAGGAAGCAGAAGAGGAGTCAGTAGGAGCCCCGTGTCTGGCAGGCACAGCCTCCGGCCTGGGCCTCATAGTCTAGACTTGTGAGGCAACCAGGACTCCCTGCTTGGGGGCCCCAGGGCAGAAGGAGGCGGCTGCATTCTGGAGTCTCTGCTGCCTTCCACTTCGCAGAAGTAGGGGCGAAAGCTCACTGGATCCCACACTCAGGCACAGGGAGATCACCTTGGAGGCTGGCCCTGGAGGGAGGAAGTGGAGATGCCCTCCGGGTCAGAGCTCAGGGCGGAGCAGAGGCAGCTGTGCAGGTCAGGAGAAGTGGGTCCCACGACTGCGACTCCCTCTTCTCTGTCCTTCAGCCTCATCCCGGCACCAGCCCAGCTCTAGGCCTGTCTGGTTCTGCCAGCCAGTTAGGAGCAACAGCCTTATTTATTACCTTGCAAATCCTGAATCCTTCCTGCTCTTCCCTAAGGCTTATGAGTCTTCCCGAAGCACATTTCTCTAAGGATGTCTAATTCTGCTCAGAGCAAAACAGGAAACTTATTTTGCGGAAGTTATCACCCTTTTCCTTCTAGGTTTCTGGAAAGTGGGAACACGGGGGTGCTCAGTTTGCCCTTTAGTGTGTTACTGTTTGGGGTGGGGGGGGCTGAAGGCTTTGGTTGTTTTGTATTTTATCATTGTCACCGAGACAGTCATCTTCCTGGGCCGGGTTCTTTCTGTGGCCATTGGCCATTGTTGCAGAAATGCTGTAATCTTCTACAGGTTGTTTTCACTGTGGGTTGGCATTGCAAACCCGCAGCCAGGTCCTGGTCCTCCTGACCCAGCTTCCTGCCCTGCTGGTCCTGCATCAGCTCCCAGGGACAAACAGGTGCAAATCCCTGTCCCGTGCTTGCAGTCTCAGCACCTACCCACAAGACACTTGGTGGTCGGAGAGGGATTAGCCATCGAGGTGGCCCCTGGTAAGACCTGGCCGGTGAACACCACCTTGGCAGGTGTCTGGCATTGCCATTACCTGTCTGGGGAGATCTGTCAGCCTGTCCCCCTGTACACACTGCCCTGAGAAGTACCTCACTTCTGGAGTGTATTTTTGCTTTTGTTTTGTTTTACTGAAACATGCAATCAGAATTTAATAATGAAGAAACAGCCAACAAGTGCAAAATGAGAGACATCAGTAAGTAGTGGCAGAATTCCTCATGGGGGTCAGGATCATACAAAGCAAAAGGAGCCTGGCGACTGTCCCCAAGCAGGCTGTGGGGTCCCCAAAACAGATCCTGGACTGGAGAAAGAGCAGCTGTGGACACAGGAGCAGTGTGAATGGAGAGCACAGAGGCACACGAGGTGCTGCCACCACCCGTTTCCTGTCCTTGGTCCTCATGCTGTGTGGCCGAAGGTGGAAACGTGGGGGGAAGATGGGTGATAGAATCTAGTGTCTTGTCTGCACCACAATGTGGAGAAAATTATTCAGATTCTGGAACCAGAAAGGTGTTGTTTGGGTTAAATCTTGCCTCTACTGGCTGTTCACTGAGTGACCTGTGGCAGCTCCCATTTCCTGCTGAGCCTGCCCGTCCCAACAAGTGCGCATGTCCCGGTGCCAAGTGATGATAAATGAAGCTTGGCTTTTAACCCGTAGCCTGTGACACTGCCTCCGTCCTCCACCTTTACCCTGTTGTAAACCATTGCTGCCCCCACCACGCTCTATGCACTGTCTGTCTCCAGTGGTATTTCTAGAAATCGGCGCATATAGCTGCTTCCAAGGTCAGAGTCAGTGGTCTTGTAATTGAGTACTTGTCTGGCTCTCACTGAAGTAAACCTGTGAGGTGGACTAGAGCCCCGGCCCCTCTTGGCTTCTTCCAGCTCTGGCTTCCTTCAGAATTCCAGCCCTTGCCAGGCAAGAGCTGAAGCAACAGCTCTGTGGAGTACTTAGTAGAGGTACCGGCTGTGCAGTTCTCCTGGCATCCACCTGATTTGTGACTCACCGGAAGAGAGGTCCAGTCCATAGTCAGCTGGCTGCAAGCCAGAGTGGCATGGCAGAGCAGAAATAGCTCATGGCACGGCAGGCAGCAAGCAGCAAGCCTCCTTTGCTTGGGCCCAATCCAGACTTCTTGGTTGGTGCCCCTCACATGCAGCCACACCAGCAGCCACACTAAGCCAGGGGACTGAGCCAGTTATTGGACACCCATTCTCCGTATTCACACACCCTAGAGCCACCCACCTCCAAAGAGCCCTTCCTAGGACTGCGTGAAGATTTGGGGGGAGGGACATCCAGAATCAAGCTGTGACAAAGATATCCTCATTCATCTACAAACGGCAGCATCTGTGACAATGGCAGTGGCAATGATAATGGTGACCACTTTTGTTTGAAACTCACTGTGTGCTAGGCCTGACTCTGAGCTTTACATATCAACTGTGTATTATCACACAGCATCTGAAATAGGTTTTGTTGTCATTCCCACTTAATATTTGCTCTGTGACATTTAAGCTTTTCCTTATGAAGAAAAAACTTTTAAACAATATTGTCATAAATGTATTGTTTTTTCAGTCTTAGAGATCAACCCAGGGCCTCGAGCATGGTAGGCAGGTGCTCTACCCCTGAGCTATACTCTCATCCTATATAATATATGTATTTTTATGTATCTCTTGTTTTACCATACATTGATATAGTCTCATAGTTATGGCAAACATTATGCAGTCCTGAAAGCTTTGATCCATGTTTCTGGTAGTCCTGTTGAATGAGTCTCCTCCCTCTTTCCCCTTTCCCTTCCATTTGCCCCAGGGTATCCCGGCAGGGCTGCCTTTGAGGTAAGGGTGCCTGTCAGTACTTGCCGAGAACCTGTGACCAAGAAGTTGGGTGAGAGCAGGCCCCAGGGCCCTGGATTACCCTCTAGGACAGGCCTCCCCGGATCGGAGCCTTGGGTTTGTTCCTCCTGTTGTTGGCCCCATCAGTCCCTTGATTTGCGATCTCTCAGTTAAAAGGCAGATTCCTTGTGGACAGTAGCTCTTCTGTGACTTCTCAGAGTTTGCTGGCTGAGCAGAGCAGGGGTGGAGTTTGCTGGGGGCGGAAACAGGTTGGGGTGGGGTGCAGTCTGGCCATGCACCAACTCCGCTCTAGAAAGCCCATTGTGTTGGGTGCAGGTCACTTGTCTAAGGTGCCCCTGTGAGACTCTGGGGTCTCTACATCTCGGAGGTCCTAGAAGAGACTGGGCATCCTGAGCCAGGTGGGAGGGGCTCACTGGGGCTACAGGGCCCAAGGTGGCTGCTGTCCTGGGTGTCCCTCTTTCCTGTCCCCAATACCCTACAGGGTCCTCTTTGGAATTGCTGGAGTGGCAGGGACCTGGTGTGTGACAGGAGTGTTTTTATCTTGGGAAAGTATAGCAGATACCTGTTGTTTTACTTTTCTTATTGCTGAGACAAAATACTTGACACCATAAGTTAAAGGCGACAAGGTTTACTAAGCATACAGTTTGTAGAGGTTTCCGTCTGTAGTCATCTGTCTCCAGGGTAAGGTGGAATGGCAGAGGGGCATCATAGAGGAGATATAACAAAAGATCCAGACTATTAGGGTGGGTAACACTCGAACCCTTAATCCTAGCACCCTTTAGCCTAGCATTGCACCATGAATCAATTTCAGTATCACACACTGTACATCCAGCCACTTCTGAAAAGCTCCACCTATGACCAGATGAGGCTTTAGGGAACATCTAGACACAAGATGTGGTACGTATTGATGACCTCTTGGACACCAGACCTGGGCTTGACCCTGACATCGGAGGGCCAAGGCAGTTCTGGTGTCTGCCCTCACAGTCTGGTGCGACTCTCCTGTGTTCGTAGGAGCCGGGGTCCAAGGCTGGCTGTGTGTGAAGCCAGGTCAGTGACCCACTGTTCTTGACCTTCACCTGGCCTGTGTGAGCAGGTGACCGCCCTGTACCTGCAGCCTCTGGATTCTCAGGGAGCAGTCAGCATAAGGAGCACTGGTCCTTGAGACAGGTGAGGCAGGCAGAAGTGACAGGAGAAATGCATGTCACCTTTTGCCCTTCACAAGGCCCTGGGGGTGGCAGTGCTATGAGCTCCTTGCCTCTCATTCACTTCTTTACTCTGGGGATTCTCTTCACAGAATGTAGCCACATGTTATTTGTAGAAATAATAGAGGCAGCGAAGAACAGGCTGTCCAGATACTCATCTGCTTTCGGACAGAGTCGTGTGGAAGTTACCACTGCTTGACTGTTTTACAGGGAGGAAGTCCAGCCTGCGTGTTTTACACGGGGCGGGAAGGGTGAAAGTGTGTTCCTAAGGGTGGTCCAGCAAACAGCAGCCAGGGACAGTGTGTTGTGTGATTCTCTTCCCCTAAAAGAAGCAGTGATAGATTGTGGATTATGAATTTAACTTCAAAAGGCCATAAGCAGTTCGATGTGAGCAGCCCATTTTATCCAGAGGTTTGGAGTGGGCCGAAGGTGAACCAGGGTATGGCTCTGTTTAAGGTTTTAGTGCCTCAGCAAGGGGGTGATTTCTGCAAAGGAGAGAAAGGCAGCAAAGAGTAGCACCAACAAAAAACCTTGGAAACTTTCTCCTGGACTCTGGGATAACGGCACCACTGCCTGGCACCACAAGCTCCTGCTGCCAGGATGATGGGGTGGAGGCCGTTCCATCTTCCTCTGTGTGTGCAGCCAGGCCCCAGTGTCCCCACCAGCCACATATACAGCGGCCCACTGAAGGCTGATGGACCTAGGGCTCAGTCCCCGGCCAGAGATGCCGGCCAAGAACTAGCACTTTATCATGAAGAGGCGCGACCCTCCATGGGTAAGGATGCGGCTGAGGCTGTGCAATCATGTCATTTTAAACAGGGACCTCACAACATTCATCAGCCCTAAACCATAGGTAGGGTATAGATATAATAGTTACATTTTGACAAGGATTTCAAATTCTGATTACCACCCCCCCCCAGCTTCCGGTGCTATTTCTTTATAGAGGATCCCCCACTGGCTCTTGTCCTCATCTACACTGCGGTTCCCAGAGTGCAGCGAAGAGAAAACATTTGTCAGGCCAACGCCTTCAGATTGTCAGTGGGAAAATGAGCAGGGCGAAGCACGTGAGAGAAAAGCTTCCTCTGCCCAAAGAGGGCAGAAAAGAGGCTCTGCCAGGCAGGGTTGAGTGGGTCTTCCCGGAGAGGAGGCATAGGAAGGATCCTTTAGCAGGCAGCGGAGTTGGGGCGAGAACTTGAGCCCCGCACATCTGTTGTCCTGTCTTCCTCCAACCTCCTCTGTATTGGAGATGGAACCCAGGACTTTTGTGCTCAGTGAGCTATGTCCCCAGCTGTTCTAGACCCATCTGGAAGCTGCAGGTTTTCATGTGCAGGCTGGGGGCTGGGCTCATATCTTCTGTCCACACAAGGCCGATGGTCACCAAGGAGAACAGCCACGGTGCCCAGCAGAGGCCCACTGCCCTCCAGGAAAGATTTCTCCCTTGTGCTCAGCAATTTTTATTTCTATCTTATCAGCATGTTCCTCCTTTTGAAGTGTGAATCCCGGTGACCAGAATGAGCTGTCTGCCTGGCCCAGGGCCAGCGGGGCAAGGTTACTGGAGTTCAGCGGGTACCCTGGGCCAGGGCAGCAGCGGCGCAGTGCACACTGGAGTTCCCCAGCCACGAGGCTTCACGCTAAAAATAACCGGAGGCCCGAGTTGCCCTCGGGCAGGCACCCTGTTCATAGCAGCGCTTCCAAAAGGGTAAGCGAAGCTTGCACGAGTTGAATACAAGGAGTGCAGAATTAGCGTGTGTGGGCGCTGGTGTGCAGTGAGGATCACTTGCAGCGTGGGGGAGGCCCTGAGTTCTAGCCCCAGTACTGGAAAACAGGAAAAAGGCTCATGCTTCTGTCATTGTTAGACTCACAGGATTCAGGCCCCTGGAGTCGACCGTGCATGCGTTTGTGTGTGTGTGTGTGTGTGTGTGTGTATGTTGTATATGTCTGCTGAGGTCATGTCCGTGCTGATGTCAGGACAGGACAGTGACCATCACTGGCCTGAACCTTCCCTGGATGTGGCAATAGCTCCTTGCTGCAGGGGAGACAGGGCAGAGCTTTAGAAAGAGGAAGGCAGCTGGTCCCACCCTGCTGCTCTGCTCTGTGGCCTGAGCTCCTGATTCAGCGGGAAGAGGGAGTCTGTGGCGAGCCCACGAGTCCTGTGACTTGTCTTCCTGAAGTGAAATATTCTTCGAGGCAGTTGCTGCCCTCGTGTGATTCCTGGGCCAGCAGAGGGGCGCTTGTTAAGAACACACATTCTCAGGCCACATCCATGGCCTATGTGCTATGAAGGAGCCTGGATTTTTAAGACACAGTCTTACTATGTAGTTCAGGCTGTCCTTGAATATACTGTGTAGCCCAGGCAGTCTTCCTGTCTCAGCTTCCTTAGTACTAGGCTTACAGACATGGGTCACCATGAGTCACTGGCTTTCTGGGATGTTTGAACAACCCTCACTCTGCCCAGGTACCCTGCTGCACAGGAAGTATTGGGACCTCCCAGTGCAGAAGGTAAGGACAGAGCTCAGGGCAGCCGCAAGATGCCTCCCTGCTCTGTTGTGCAGGCTGTGTGTGAGCCCAGTGCCCACCTTGCAGATCAGGCTGGGTCATAGATTAGAACTGACATAGGTTAGAATATGCTGGGTGTGTGGCACACACCTGTGAACCCAGCACCTGGGGAGGCTGAGACAGGATTGCAAGTTCAAGCCCAGCCAGGGAAAATATGTGACTTAATAAAACTCTGGTCAAAATAAAAACTAAAAAGGGCTTGGGATATAGCTCAGCTCAAAGGCCCTGAATTCTGTTCCCTGCACCACACAACAACCAAACACAAAAAACTGTCACTGATGCTGCCTCATGGTGCGTGGATGGGTGTAATACAAAAGCCAGCTGGCTGTGCCGGGTCTGGTGGACCTTAGGGCTGTGCTTTCTTCACATTATGTGGTCCACTCTTCAGATCCCCACTCACAAGGCTGTTGAGACATGCAGTCCTGCAGAAACACCTGTGGGCAGCTCCGACTTATACACAGGGCCACTTGGGGAAGGACCTCATGGTCCCGTTGAAGCATGGATCTGGACTCCTTCCTGGTCCTGGGCTCCTGAGGGCTGCTGAGGCTAATGACTGAGCATCACGAACCAGAGGTATGTCAGTGGCTTGTGGTGGCCTGGCGCCATGTCCTCAGGACTTGGGCTTGCCTATAGCCACTTGAGGTGACTGGTGGGGAATCTGGGTGCTGGGAGTCTTGACCACATGTCTTTCCACGTCATCATGAGGTCTAGCAGCTGGAGCCCTGTGGTGCCAATACAGAGAGCCAGGCTTTGAGACTGATGTGTGCATTGCAAACTCGTTGACACCGGCTGTGTCCCAGCTGGTGAACCTAAGTCTGGTGGCAGCCTAGTTGCCACATGCAGCTGGAAACTAGAGTGGGGCTAATCTGCTACTTGGCACTGGGTCTGTGTCCGTCTCGGCTGCTTTGCTCCTGGGCTCCAGACTTCCTCTGCCTCTCAGAGGTTCCAGGCCCCTTGGCAGCAGGGTCTGGGCAGACATGCTGTCTCCCGCCCTCCCCTCTGGCATGGCATCTGTGTCCCCGTGGAGAGAGTAGTCAGTTCCAAGACTCCAGCCCTGAGCTGGACAGGCAGGGGCAGATGTTTGACTTAAAGTTGTCTAGAACAGCTCCTTCAGGTCTCTCCTGGCGGCCCAGCCCCCTCACAGAGCATTCCGGCTCCTGTGCCCTGCTCCCTGTGCTCCACCTGCCCTGGCCCGAGTGGTCCTGGCCCTGACATTGTGAGTCTGACAGCACCACACTTCTAGCCACCATCCCAGCACCATCCCCTCCACAGGGTGTCTGACATCACACTGGGTCCCTTTCCTTCCTACCCGACTCTGGTAGGCTCACCCGAGTGGCTGCATTGATCCCCCCCTGGGGTCCTGTTGGACACCCCATGCTCCTGGCCCACCTGCCTGCATCCTGAGGTGCTCCTCCATCCTGTCGTGTAACCATTTCACACGTGCACACATAGCAACAGCTTGGCGTTGCCTCTTCGGAGGGCTGGTTGGATGCCTGCTGGGCTCCAGGGTGCAAAGTCACACTTGGTGCTGTCCTTCTGATGCCACAGGAGCTCTGGGCCCCCACATGGGGTTTGGAGGCAGGTGGTCACTTCCTCTGTAAAGTGAGTTGCCCTTGCATGGCTGGTTCCCTGGTTGACAGTGCCACACGTGCCACGGTGTCCTTGTGCGGACCTTTCTGGCCTAAGGATTACTTCATCTTCTTCCTGTGGCCTCAGAGGGCAGCTCTGTCCCTGTGCAGGGCCGTCGTGGCAGCACTGAGGACAGTAGCTGCAGCAGCGCCAGCCCTTGCCCCTCGGTCTGGAGATGGAGGTCCCAGCTGCAGGCCCTGCAGGTCCTTCCTCCCCGCGCCTGTCCTCAGAAGAGGAGAAAATGTGGGCACTGTACTGGGGAAAGACAGAAGGCGTACTGGATGTGGGCCACTAAGAGCTTTATTCTAACTTAATTACTTTTTAAAAGACTTTCTATCCATAGTGCACAGTTCCTCCTAGATGACAAACCTGACATAAGTAAAGGAGAGAGGGGAAGAGACACAAGGACAGGCTTCTGGAGATGGGGGGCTTGGGGAGGGGGCAGGGGATTGGAAATGACTGAACGTGCACAGCTCCCCAAAGGAACGTCACCGAGACTGCAGACATTCGCTAGGAAGAGCTAAAAAGATCTTCGGTCCTATTCTGAGTGAAAAAGTAGGACTTTATATGGGAATTTTTGAGGGATACAGGTCATCCCACTCCTGACGTCCGGGCGAGAGTTGTTACACTGAGCCGGCCCCTAGATAAACACACAGTGTTCCCTGTTGAGTATTTGTCCCTTCACTTAGAAAGAGGGCAGACCGAAGCCTGGCTTACTGCTGTGTCCTCTGTGCCTGGGACATCCTGGGGCTCCGTCAGTGTTTGTTGACTGAATGCATGAAAGCATGAGAGGAAAGCAGAAGTGCTCAGTAATTAAAATAGCAATTGGTGGATGAGTGGAGACGCAGATGAAAGGGATAGAACAGTATCTCCAAAGCCAATCCTGGCAGTTAGGAGAAGTTAATAAAGGGGCAGAGCCTCATAAATCCATGGGGAGATGGAGTGAGTAATTCCGTCAGGGACCAAAGCAAAATAATTAGATCCTTGTATGAACACTTCTGACAAGACGTTCCAAATTAAACCCTAGGAAGAAACCAGAAAAACAGATGGGGTTATCTTCTAAGGCAGAATAGTTATTCAAAACCCAGAACAGTGAGAGAAAAGAGAGAAAGAATAAAGAACAATGCATCGGGCTGCTCTTAAAAATTAACCTTCCTGTATTACCAAGGATCAGAAAAAACCTTTGAAGTCAGTTTTTTAAAAGTCACCTCAGGGGCCAGGGACATAGTTCAGCAATACCATACTCACCTGATAAGCACACAGTCCTGAGTTCAATCCCTGGTATCAAAAAAGAAAAGAAAAGAAATCACCACAAGGGACAGAAAAGAAATTTGAAGTCTTTAATATGGATATTACTTGTATACATAGAGAGGGAAAGCCATTCATATCTAGATAGGAAAATAGCCAAAGGAATGATAGAGACCACACACGCTGAAGAATGAAATCAAGCAGTGTGGTAGACATGTCTAACTTGTTGCTAACTGCAAAAGACGCAAGAAACTAGAACTCTTCTGTGCATCCGGTAACCCAGCCGGGCGTCTGATAAGAAAGCCACTTTCTGACATTGCTGGTGGGAGACAGCAGGCATAGAAAGAGGTATAACTATGCACAAATCTTTAGAGAGTATAAGCCCATATCTAGAGATGCAGCTTAAGGAATAGCAGAATACACCCAGTGTTTTCATGAAGACATTCATTAATCATAAGTCGAGACAATGCGTCCAAAAATATCTAAATAGCAGCAGTAGAGGAAGTAGTGAATTATGGTAGAAACACGAAGGAAATGTCCTATTGTCATTAAAGACGTATTTGTTTGTTTGTTTGTTTTTTGAGACAGGGTTTTGCTTTGTAAGTCAGGCTGCCCCTGAGCTCACTATGTAGCCCAGGTGAGCCTCAACTCACAATAATCCTCCTGCCTCTGCCTCCCGAGTGCTGGGATTATAGGTGTGAGCCACTGCCCCCAGCACTGTGGTATGTGGTACTGACTGCTGGTAGGTACGAGTCACCACAGCTGGTGTTGTTGTATGTGGTTACCAGGGATTGAACTAGGGACCTTGTACTTGTCAAGCAGCCTCTGGAACCACTGAGCTAAATCCCCAGGTCCTAAAGATGCATTTTTAAGTGATGTTGAATGCAACAGTTTTTAACCTTTATTGTGTCATAATAACTAATGCCCTTTGGGCCAGTTCATATCATGTGACCAAGCCAGGCTGACTGGAGACAGAGGGGCAACTAGTGTCACCGTGAACTATACATGGTGTTGATGGTGTGACTGCAGCTCATGGACACAGTGCACGGAGACACAGAGAAAACTCCAAACCCCCCATGTGTTATCCGTGCTAACCATCCCACTCATTCTATATTTCCAGATTTTCCTGTAATGAGCAGGAAAACTATGAGGCTATATTTTATCCTCATAGTGAAAAGAATGTCTTGAATTCTTATCTGGGTCTGGGTTTGGAGGATTTACTGTAAGATCACAGTCAGGAGGTCAAGTGGGGGGTGGAAATAGAGGCATTTGTGATCTTTTGTTTATGGCTTTTGGGCTAAGGATGCAGCTCAGTGGTGCTGCTGCCTAGCAAATGCAGAGTCCTGAGTTCGATCCCCAGTACCACAAAAACAAAAAAAACAAGAAAAAATATTTATGGCTTTTCAGTGGGTGTGAGAAATACTGAGCCGGGGTTCTGAGGAGAAGGGAGAGGGCTCTGGAGAGAACTAGGATATGAATCACTGGTCACTGTGCTAGAGAAAGTGACAGGTAGGAGGAGCATGGGAAGGGTGGAGGGAGGACCGAGGCTCAGCTCTGGGGTTTGCCCATGCTTATGGCCCGAGTGGCAGAGAGTCCTTATCAGTGCAGGCATTCTGTCTTGTGAATGCACTCCCTGTTCCCTCTCTGTCCCCTGCCCTAGTTGGGCCCCATCATAGGGTCTGAGCATCCTGTGTTGCCTTCCCACAGCCAAGCATGCCATGAGTCGTGGGTGGGCAGGTTCTTGGTACAGCTCAGGGTGAGCAGTGCCAGGTGCCATCTTGTTCTCCCAGTGATCCATAGTGTCCAGCCCAGCGTGGCCTGGACTTCCCGAGAGGGTGAGAGCACACAGTGAGCAAGTCAGGGAAGGAAGATGGACAGGTCAGAGGAGGAAGAGGACTCTGCAAGTTTCAAGAGAGGATGTAGGCAGTGGTGCCAGTCCATGACTAGAAGATCTCAAAAGAGGAAATCAGGTCCTGGGCAAAGGAACAGGGCTCATCTGTCAGGAGCACAAGTATCCTGATTGGTCCCGGAAAAAAGGAGTGGAAACTCTTCTGAGTTGAGAGGAACATGAAGAGGATGGGACAGTCCCCGGTGAAGGAGAAGTGGCCACAGAGCAAAGTGGACATCGTGGCTCAGGGTCACCTGTGTTGATGGTTTTCGGGTAGTGACACCTGACTCTTCGGCGTGTGCACAGGAAATGGACGTCCGGTGTGAGAACTGAAATTGTGCCATCTGGTCCTATTCCACTATCTCCCAAAGCCGTGGGGCATCCCCAGGGAGCCAGGCAGGGCTGCCCTTCCTCTAGGAGGGCTGCTCAGGGACTTCCTGTCAGGCCGTGTCAAGTGAAATGAAGGTGGCATCTGTAGTTTGTTATGATACCCGAATTGGATGAGTCTGGAAGTACTTGGTGACTTAGCCGCTGCCTCCTCTGGGAACCTGTCAGAAGTTTAAATTCTCAGGCCGCACCTACTAAAGATGATGGCTCTGGACGAGTGCCCGCCCGCAGGCTGTTTTAAATCTTTCTTCGAGGAGCGCTCACCAAGCCTGCAGAACCAGTGTCCCGCTCCTGGAGCCAGTGCAGGGGCACAGCTGTCATCCCTGCACTCAGAGCTGAGTCAGGAGGTGCCAAACTTGAGTCGCCTTTGGTGACTTCGCAAGATCCTGTCTCCAAAAGAACCGTCTGGGGATGTAGCTCAGTGTGAGGTCTTCTAGGGGAGGAGCTGGCAGGTCCGGGCCGAGAAGGCAGGATCCCCCTGCAGGCAGGGCTGGCCCCACCCCCTCCTTTGAAGTCCTCGGTGGGAAGCCTGCTCTGGAATTCCTGACCAGTGACAGGTTCCTCCAGGTCCCAGGCAACTCCACTGGCCTGGCTGTCCTCTGCATCCAGGGTCTGGGCCAGTAGGGGTCCTGCCCCACCACAGGAATGTGCATGGAACAGCAGGGAGCAGAGGGCCTGAACTGCAAGCTGGCTTGCACATGGGGGAGCTGGATCCATGTCCATGGCATCTGAGACGTGTGGCTTTGAAGAATTTGAAATGACCGGACCCCTAGGTGCTGCTTTCCCTGACTGTGTCCTGCCAGGTCACTGGCCCCTAAATGGCCCTGGGGCTCCCTGGGAGATGAGAGCCTTTTGCAGGGGCCAAGGCTGCTGAGGCTGTTAAAGGGCTTTGCTCCTGGTTGCCAGCTGTGGGACCAGTAGCTGCAGATGTGCTGAGGGTTTTCCTCTTTGCCAGGCAGAAATACAGAGCAAGAGCCAGACAGACAGCCATATCTGAGGCTGACTTCAAAAACCAGAGGCTGGAGTTTCTCCACAGCCACAGTGCATAGTAGGTCTGCTTGTCCCAGAAGCGGATGCCCACTCTCCCTGTGTGGGGACCTCCCTGCCTGGGCTGTTTTGCTCTGCCTTGTGGAGCCAGTATGTAGTCAGATCCTGGGGACGGGCTGCCTCTGTCCCCGGAGGGCAGCTTTCCGCGTGTGGCAGGCTAGAGCCTTAATGAAGGGCCTGTCTGGTCCCAGGAGCTCTTCCTTCCCTTTGTGAAGCTCCTGCGCTGCCCACGGCCTTGTGTCGCGCCTGCTCCATCCCTCTGCACTTAGCACACTGGTGTAGCTCAGCCTCCTTTGCTGCCGCAGGCACAGGGAGGCCAGGCAGCCCCGAGTCCAGGTCAGCTACTCAGATCGCGCTGAGCCGAGGACCAGATCCTTCCAGACCTTCAGAGAACCTCCAGCAAGGCAGAGCTAGCCCTGCACCGTCATCACTTATGGGTCCTGCTGATACCATTGAAAAAGGACCAAGAAAACATTCGGTCTCTCTAGTGCGCGAGTAAATGTAAGTGTAAACTGTGCGATGCCAATTTCTCACACCTAAGGGATTGTTGACAAGTTTGAAGTCACCAGGGAAATACCCCGTGTGGTGGAGCATATGATCTTCTGCTCAGGAGTCTGAGGCAAGAGGATCTCTATGAGTTCAAGGCAGCCTCAGATATGTAGCAAGACCCTGTCTCAAAAAACCTGAACCAAAACAAACAGAAAAACAAACAAACAAACAAAAAACAGCTGGGATGTAGCTCAGGCCCTGGGCTCAACTCCTAGTATTGAAAAGTCACTAGTCAGAAAGTGAGTTGCACAACCGCTAGGGGAGCTCTCAGTCTGCCTAGCAGTCCTGGAATTCTGAGAAATACATGGGGCCTTAGACCTAGTGCTCCTGGGAGCTTATTGTTGAAAAAAGAGTTGTGCAGAAAACAGTATGTTGAAAACTTTTTTCTAAAATGATGATTAGAAACCGTGGAAGATCAGAGACAGCCTTGGTGTCCAGACTCCCTTCATCTTCATCTCTTTTGATGAAGCTCCCTTCATCTCTTATTTTTAAATTTTAATATAATTTTTAAATTTTTTATTGGCACATGTGCATAACACAACATAATTATCTCACTTTCTCCCCTCCCTGCCCTGACCCTCCATCCAATCCAGCTTATTAAATTATGTTCTTTATCTATATATTTGTATCTCTCTCCATTAAGATCACATGCTTAATGAGTCACCCATCCCTTAATAATAATGACAATAATTTGCAACATTACTTGATGATAATGGAAAAATAACAGAAAATAATCTATACAACATGGTGAGAGTGTTATAAAATGTACACACCTGTTTTCGGAAGATCTAAGCTATATATCAGACCTTAGTGGCTATTTCAAGGTAGCAAGATTATGGTTGGTTGTTTTATTTTATTTGTTTACACTTTTTAAATTTTCGACAAAAAATATGCATGTTATAGATGACTTATTTGAAAGTAAATGAAAGATCCCTGTGAAATAGGACCCCGTAACCTCTGCCTTGGGCAGCTGTAACTGGTGTGCGAGAGAGGGAGGGTGGACGGCTTTGCCTTTTGTTGCTTAATAACGCCCTCGCCTGGGACTTGACCCGGGCTGAATTTTGTCTGGGTTAAAAGGAAGACAAACCTCACAGAGGTGAAAGATCAGCTTTGAAAGCCAGATGAAGTATTTTGACAGGAGCAAAAATCTGTGTCCACAGACCCTGTCTTGTGTCAGATCATTTTCTAATTTCCAGTGGACTCTGAGAGGAAATTTCTTTTTCACTTCTCTGCCCTGTTAATTGCTCTTCCTCTTTCCCAGAAAAATTAAATGAGTGACAAAGTTCTTAAGCCAGTGCAGCTGGAAAAGGCAATAGTGAGCATAGCTG
>PVIR01026775.1:0-23554 GCA_004026965.1 Petromus typicus | reverse complement strand
TTAGAAAGATCAGCCTGGTGTCAACATGGAGAATGGAACTGGAGGCTTTAGGCTAGACTTACAGGGCCAGTGAGATGATTTTTCTAGAAATCCTTCCTTAAGAGGGTAACAACTTGACTTAAAGTGGTACAAATGCAAACAGAAACAGGAGACAGATTCCCAGGATGCTGGGAGATGAGATCAACAGAACACAGAAAGTAAAACTATCGATTAGGGAAAGCTCAACAATAACTTCCAGACTTAAATTTGGTAGGCTTTGGTAATTTGGTAAATTTGGTACAAAGCCAGTGAAATGGGGAAAATACACAGGAATGTATTTTCAGAGAGGAAGACTATTGCTGTGATTGATTATGTGTCCCCAAACTTTCTACACTGTCCCAGTCATATGCTAATGACATTCAAAGATGGGACTTCACAGAAATAATGTAGACCAGGTGCAGCCCTCTTGACAGCATTAATGACTTTTTAAGGAAAAAAAGAAAGACCTGAGGCAGCATGCTTGTTTTATGTCACCATGGCACAGAACACCTCTTGAGATCTTGGCACCATGTTTAGGCTTTTCAGTTTCCAGAACCAACAGCCTAATAAAGTTCAACTCTGTACAAACTGCCTGATATGGTAGGCTAAACATAAATTGCTTGGTTGGAGGTGGTGTTTGCCACCACTGCATCTGCACCAGGGTTGGAGCTTGCTGGCGGCCAGGCCCATGCTGGAAGAGCACCTAGGGACTGAGTATAACAGCAGACAGCACCGCTGAGGTGGTGGTTGTCACCATTTCATTTGCACCAGGTTTGGAGCTTGCTGACATCCAAAACCACACCAAAAGAGCATCTACGGACTTAGTATAACATCAGGCAGTGCTGAGGAGGCAGCAGTCAGTGTCATTACAGTTGGGCCAGAGTTGGAGCCTACTGACCTCCAGGCCCATGCCGGAAGAGTGCCACTGGACTGAGTAAAACAGAGGGCAGAACAGGTTTAAGCAAATATAAAGGGATTGAAGTTATCCCTTGAATACTGTCAGACCATAGTGCCCTGAAATTGGAGCTGAATAGCAAAGGGAAGCCCAGGATCCTCATAAACACACAGAAACTGAACAACACTCTGATGACCAACCAATGGGTCACAGAAGAAATTGAACAGTTCTTACAACTAAATGATAACCCCAGTACAACATATGAAAATTTGTGGAACACAATGAAAGCAGTTCTACAAGGAAAATTCATAGCAGTGAAGGCCTACATCCAGAAAACAGAGCAAGCTCAAATAAACAATTTAATGCTACACCTCAAGCGACTAGAAAGAGAGGAGCAAAACAAACCCAAAGCTCGCACTAGGCAAGAAATTATAAGAATCAGGGCAGAAATTAATGCAATAGAAACCAAGAAAACAGTTCAAAAAAAATCAATGAATCGAAAGTTGGTTCTTTGAGAGGATAAATAAAATTGATAGACCCTTAGGCAACCTCATTAAACAAAGGAAGGAAAAGGCCCATATCTATGCTATTAGGAATGAGAACGGAGAAATTACTACCGACCCAGAGGAAGTCCAGGGTATAATAAACACATACTTTGAAAATTTATACTTCAATAAAATGGAAAATGTAGAAGATATGGGTAGATTTCTAGACACATATGAATTCCCAAAGCTGAATAAAGAAAATATAGAAATGGTAAATACCCCAATAACAATCTGTGAAATTGAAAATGTAATTCAAAACTTGCCAACAAAGAAAAGCCCTGGACCTGATGGTTTTACTGCTGAATTCTATAAAACTTTTAAAGAAGAGTTAGTGCCTCTACTTCTGAAACTCTTTAATGAAATTGAAAGGAAACAGTACTCCCAAACTCATTCCTGGAAGCAACCATTACCCTGATTTCAAAAGCAGAGAAAGACCCAACCAAAAAAGAGAACTATAGGCCAATATCTCTAATGAACATCGATGCCAAAACCCTCAATAAGATCCTGGCAAACAGAATACAGAGAATTATCAAAAAGATTATACACCCTGACCAAGTTGGATTCATCCCAGTGATACAAGGATGGTTCAACATACATAAATCAATAAATGTAATACACTATATTAACAGACTCAAGGACAAAAACCATATGGTCATCTCAACTGATGCAGAAAAAGTGTTTGACAAAATACAACACCATTTATGTTCAAAACCCTACAGAAGATCAGAATAGATGGTCTGTATTTCAAACGAATAAAAGCTATCTATGAGAAACCATCAGCCAGCATCATACTAAATGGTCAAAAATTGAAATCTTTCACACTAAGATCAGGAACAAGACAAGGATGTCCGCTCTCATCACTTCTGTTCAATATAGTTCTGGAAATATTAGCCATAGCAATTAGGCAAGAGAAAGAAATAAAAGAAATAAAGATTGGAAAAGAAGAAGTTAAATTGTCATTATTTGCTGATGACATGATACTCTATCTAGAGGATCCTAAAAACTCAATTTAAAAACTGCTGGACCTCAGGCCGGATAGTTAGCTCAGTGGTTCCGGTGCCTGTCTTGCAAGGGTAAGGACCCGGGTTCAATCTCTGGTAACCACATACCATACTGGGCGTGGAGACTCACGCCCAGCAGCAACCAGTACCACATACCACATTGCCAGGCGTGGTGGCTCACACCTGTAATCCCAGCACTCAGGAGGCACAGGCAGGAGGATTGCTGTGATGTGAGTTTGAGGCTGAGCTCAGGGCCAGCCAGAACCACAAAGTGAGACCCTGTCTCAAAAAACCTAAAAAAAAAAGAAAACAAACAAACAAACAAACAAAACTGCTGGACCTAATTGCCAATTTTATCCATGTAGCTGGTTACAAGGTCAACGTTCAAAAATCAATAGCCTTTGTATACACAAACAGTAGACCCACTGAGATAGAAATTGGAGAGTCAGTCCCTTTTACAATAGCACCCCCAAAAAAGAAAATATCTAGGAATCAATCTAACAAAGGAGGTGAAAGACCTCTACTCTGAAAACTACAGCACTCTGAAAAAGGAGATAGAAGATGATATCAAAAAATGGAAAGACATACCTTGCTCCTGGGTAGGAAGAACCAATATCGTCAAAGTGGCTATACTCCCAAAACTACTCTACAGATTCAACGCAATCCCAATTGAAATCCCAACAGCATATTTCACATATCTAGAGAAAAAAATTCAAACTTTCATCTGGAACCACAAAAGACCTAGAATAGCCAAAGCAATTCTAAGCAACAGGGACATGGTGGGGGGTATCAAAACTCAGAACCTGAAACTATACTATAATGCCACTGTGATAAAAACTGCATGGTACTGACAAAGTAACAGACCTGAGGATCGATGGAGTAGACTAGAAGATCCAGAAACTACTCCAGATACACTGAGCCACCTCATCTTTGACAAAGGAGCCAAAAATCCTCAATGGAGGAAAGATAGCCTCCTTAACAAATGGTGCTGGAAAAAGCGGGCTGTAACTTGCCAAAGACTAAAACTAGATCCAGCTCTTTCACCATGTACCAAGCTAAAATCAAAGTGGATAAGAGACCTAAATATTAAAACAGACACTCTAAACCTTCTGCAAAACAGGTTAGGTAAAATTCTTGAAGACAATGGCTTAGGGAAAGACTTTTTGAACAAAACTTTGAAGCACAAGAATTGGCAGAAGAAATTAGCAAATGGGACCTCATTCTTTTAAAAACCTTCTGCCCAGCAAAGGAAACCACTAACAAAGTAAAAAGGCAACCAACAATGTGGGAAAAAAATCTTTACCAGCTGTTCCCCAGACAAAGGGTTACTATCTATAATATATGAAGAGCTCAAAAAAAAATCAGCCCACCCAAATTTAAAGACCCAATTCAAAAATGGGCATCTGAAATGAACAGATATTTTTTCAGAGGAAGAAGTAAGACCAGCTAAGAAGCATATGAAGAAATGCTCAACATCATTAGTCATTTGAGAGACGCAGATGAAAACAACACTGAGATTTCATCTCACTCCACAAAGAATGGCTGCCATTTCAGAATTAGCCAACAGCAAATGTTGGCGAGGCTGTGGAGAAGAAGGAACCCTTCTCCACTGTTGGTGGGACTGTAGACTCGTACAACCCCTGTGGAGTTCAGTTTGGAGATTCCTCAAAAAGCTAGGATTGGAGGTCCCATTTGACCCGGCCCTCACCCTGCTAGGTATATACACACAAGAATTAAAAGACTCATATCACATTGACATATGTGCACCTATGCATATAGCAGCTCAGTTCGTGATTGCTACATCTTGCAAAGAGCCCAAATGTCCATCAACTGGATACTGGATAAAAAAGCTGTGGTTCTTCTACAGAATGGAGTATTACTCTGCCATAAAAAGTGATAAGTTTGGATCATTTATACTTAAATGGACATACCTTGAGGATATCCTCATAAGTGAAATAAATAGGTCACAGATAGGTACGTAGCGCATCTTTTCTCTGGTATGAGAAAATAAAGATGTAAATGAGTTCTCAAATTGTATGTTATATATTGTGAAATAGAAAATACTCAAAGTGAAATAGGGTGAAGGGGAAAAAATAATGAGATTATAACAAAAAAGAAAGGAAACAAATTTTATGTATATAGGGTGGTGGTAGGGTCGGTAGGGCTATGGGAAAAAATGAGCATTAAGTTGTGTCTTATACTGGTACAAATCCTCATTTTGGAATGCAATCATGATGTGTATATGTAATATACCAATAAAAATTTCAATTAAAAAAATCATAAATTGCTCATCAAAGGCACCTGTTAGATGACTAGTCCCAGCCAGCAGCACTATTAGGAGACAAGGAATCTAGATAGGACAGGACAAGGAATCCTGTCCACCATGAGGGCATGGGGCCTAAACTGTGAAACACTCCCGTTATGACCTCTTGTGCTACCACCAACTCAAAGCAGCAGGGCCAAGAACCACACACTGAAACCTATAAATTATGAAGCAAAATAAACCTTTCTAATTTTTAAGTTTATTAGCCTCAGGTATTTATCACAGTGATGGTCTCAAACTCTGTTGTGAGAATAGAATGCAGACCACGGCAACAAGAATTCATTATTTTACATGTTACTCATGGAACATCCACTTAGATATGTCAGGTAGGGAGATATATATCCACAAATTTGATATTCAAGAAAAACCTAAATAGAATAGAGGTTTGGATAAGGGAATAATTGATATATGGTTAAAAATAAAGCTCTAGTTGTGAATGAGATCACGTGGGAAGAGGAATAGGATGAACAAGGATGCTTTTCCAGAAGTAACTACCTATGAGATATCAGCTTAGGGATAAAAAAGGGAAAGAAAAAAATTGATTTTTTTAAAAAGGAAACAAAGCTTATACATATGGGGTGGGGGAATAAGAGGGGCAGGGGAGTGGGAAAAATGAGAATTAAGCTTTGTCAGGTACTGGTACAAATTCTCAGTGTTGATTGTGATCATAATGTGCATATAAAATGTACCAATAAAATCAGTTTTAAAAAGATCAGGAACTGGCACAGAAGTCAGAGGAAAACTAACAGATAACAATTTTATAGAGGCTAAAAGTTTTCTAAATTTCTGAAGGGAGATATAGATAATG
Source organism: Petromus typicus (assembly GCA_004026965.1). Lineage (NCBI taxonomy): Eukaryota > Metazoa > Chordata > Mammalia > Rodentia > Petromuridae > Petromus > Petromus typicus. The sequence continues at coordinate 17,964 of PVIR01026775.1, read as the reverse complement.
CTACCAAAAGAGAAAGAAAGATAAAGATTGAGAAGCATCACTGAAGACTTGTAGGAGTCAGTGCAGTAAGTTGGAAAGCAGATGAACCAGAGACAGAAACATAGACATTACTTTATTAATATGGGGCTATATGTGAGATATGAAAAGACCCATGGGTTTAGCTCAAGTGGTACTGTGCCCACCTTGGAAGCACAAAGGCCTGAGTTCGATCCCCAATACTGAAAAAAAAAAAAAATAGAGCTGTTCACATTTGGAAATACAGGATTGGCTCATTAAATATTTGAGTATTAAGTGGATCAGGTCATATTTTTCCTTCTCTAAAAATATTAAGGGATCAAATTCAGGCAGTCTTCTCTGCAGGCTTGATGTGCTGACAATTTTTCATTCTATGTTGAAGAAAAGTAAAATCCATAAAACAGTCACAGCACAATTGTCATAAGGTCTTTCACCAAGCCCTCTCCACCTACATTATTGGATAAACTCAAGGAATTATTAGTTCATTTATCATAAGAGACATCAAGATCATCCACAAATTTAAAATTCAATAGAAAAGACTCACAGCCTGGTAAGGATACTAGAATTTCATTCAATGTTTTTATTCTAAAATTTCAAACTCCAAATGGTTATACCCTTTGAAGGCTTTGTTAATCAATAGTTGACTTAAGTTTCATTTAGCTTGTAGGAGTTCAACATTTAAATTGTGGCATGTAATAAATGATTAACACTTTACACATTGAGGCTTTACAATGAGTAGTAAGGGTTCAGAATATATAAGCCACTACAATTATTGGCACACATTTAATACAAACTCATGAAAATAGAATTAAAGTCACTGGCTATAAAAATGTCACATAGTAACAACCATACTGTTATACTTTAAATTAATGTAAATAAAATATAGCTTTTTATTTTTATATTTTAAAAGTTTGCAGGAAGGCATTAAAATCACACTACTCTAATCTATATCTAAAGCTAAGAAAAAAAAAATGTTAGATTGGATGGGAGAATCAAAGTAGAGTGAAGGACGGGAATAATAGCCAAAATCTTATCATGTAAAAAGTATCAAGACCATTAAATAACAGACTAAGAAAAACTAGAGATCCTATCTATAAACCTAGTCATTCCATATAGAGTTAACAGAAATATTATGGTATCTCAGACAAGGAAGTCATCTATCTGCTAGAGTGCACAGGTGGGATCTTCCCACCCTTCAGATGATGACAGTGAACTGAAATGTCTGCAGATACAATCTCTGCAGGGGTCCTCCTGTCTACACAACTGTCTCCCAGTGTTTCAGCTACTTCTGGTCAACCATGACAAAGCATAAATTTTAAGTCAAGCACCATTCTGACTAGGATGATGGTATCTCACACTATCCTGCTCTGACACAGCTGGGATATGAATCATTCCTTTGTCCTGAATATCCACACTATGGATGCCATCTTAGTTACAGATCAACTGTCACAGTTGATCAACTGTCACACTGTACACAGTGGTTGTGTATAGGATTTTGTACCCTCTGGTTTCAGGCACCTACGAGGAGGTGTAGGGTGTATTAGAATATAACCTCCATGAGTTTGGCAGGAAGTCATATAAATAAAAAAGACAATGTAAAATATTGGGTTGAAAAAAAAAAGAGAATTGTTTAGTTGGCCTCTTCAGATGCTACTAAATTCTCATGTTGAAATAAATAAGGGATACACTTTCTTTTTATGCACCCCTAGGTGAGAATCTCAGAAGAAATCGGTGGGAGTTACAAAGACGAATTATGAATTAAGATAAAAGAAAACTTTCTAACTATTTAGGTATGTTACAAAATAGACTGGCTTTCTCCATCCACCCATAGTTATCAATCCAGTGAATCATTCAAACTAACACCAGATATCCAGAGTCGAGGATTTGTCTGGGTCCCATCTTGAAGTCTTAAGAGCTTACTTTTTTAATATAATAGTAATATGTATTAAGTACAAGATATTCAAGATACTATAACATTAACTAAATATTTATAGCAGAGGGTAGAAACTGAAAGACAATTCAGTTAGCTGGCAAAAAAATCAGTGGGCATGCCTTCTACAATATCTCCCCACATGTTCTTTGAGAAATTGTCTAAATGCCTCCACAATGATAAAAATCACATTTGTGATACTGCTGGAAACCAATGAATGTAAGTATTGTTTCTCTATAAGATGTTTTCATTGACCATGTAAGACTAAAGCCTCCTGGGAGAGAACTGGTTTACACCAGGAAGAGTGAAGAACCAAACTACTGGAAACACTAAACAAGTCAAGTAGGGATGTTGTCAACAAAACGCCCAAGTGTCTCAGTCATTTCATGAAATTTAACCATTAAAATGAGTTATTTGTAACCCATCAATACATTTGATTGGGGATAAGCAAATAAGACCGAGCATTTACACAAAAAGATGCTCTATAACTGTCGAGTGGTTGATCATAAGATCAAGGTAAGAAATAGACTATTTTGAAGACATAGGCCCTATAATAAAAGGTGCATTACTCAAAGACATCTTGGTAATCAATCCCTAAAGCAGCATTTTCCAAACTGTGAAATTAGTTTCCACAGAGAAACAAGAGTTCCAAAAATTTTGGAAACACTCCACTGATAGAGAACTACAGTAGCTTTCTACTCAAGGATTTCTGGTCATTTTAAAGATTTTTAGGAATTTCCAAGAAAATCAATGCTATATAGGAAATATATTTTATGTCCAAAAGACAAAATGAGTAGGGACGGTTTAGTGAGGACACAGATAAAAAAAGAATTTGTCGGCTCACTCTACTGCCTAGAGTTTCCTCTCCTCCCTCCTTTTGGAACCAGCAGTTTAAAGTATAGAGTATTCAAATTATAAATATATAGCATTATTAATTATCAGAAATTGGAGGTATCTATAGAGCAACCAACCAGGCAAAGAAACAAAATATCTGTATTCCAGAAATGCTGTAATCCTATTCTGCTCAAAAACGTCTCTGCTATTCTTGGTCCTGCACATCTCCATAAAAATTGGACAATCCAGTTAATTCCCACCTACACACACATTGTGAACAAAAACAATGAGCTTTTAAACAGACACAGTCCTGCACCTTTGATCCACTCAGAGAAAATAACATCTTCATGATAATGAGTCTCCCAGACCACAAATACAACGCAGTCCTCCATTTCTCAGGGTGTTTCATAATTTATCAATATTTTATAAATAAAGGGGTGTGCTCGACTTTCAATTTCCTTCAGTGTCTGTTTTGGCTCTGTATGCTTTTCAATATTTTTGTGAATTATATCACAACATGAGGAGGCACCACCTTTACTCCCCATTGTCTGTTTTCTATAACTGGGAAACTTGTCAGGAGAGTATGAATTTTATTAGTTTCATCAAAACATGTGGCCTTATGATATACTCTATTAATTTCCCATTGTATTTGTTTCTGAGTTTGCCTACATTTTCTCCCTTCAGTAACTTTTAATTTGCTACCCTTTTGCTAACTTAAGCAAACTTAGATAATTTATATTTTCTAATACAATTTATCACATGTATCTTAAATTTATTAATGTCTAATATAAATTATCTAAGTATCTTATTAATATTTTGCATTCTATTTTAATGATACAAAACTCCATTCAATCTCCCTAAAATATAATTTTTAGTGAGAGGAAAGTGATTAAAATTCTTCATTGTGTGTGAAAAATCCAGATTGAACATTTTAAATCAGATGCTCTGCTGTAATTCACACTAATTTGCTTTAATATTTGGATTTGATGTGAAAAATCCTGCCTCAGAAAATTTATGTGGATCCAAACAGAGAAGCTCCTTTCACTTGCCAAAATTCAACATATCCTTCAATCCTATCTTCCAATAAGACTGATGTGAGTACCTAGCTAAATTTTTCTCTCCTGTAATGAAGTACTTATTTCTACAAACTAACTGGAAAATGTTGCTTTTTAAAAATTTTGACAATTCAAAACTGACTCAGCAGGTCAGAGCATGTTTCTCTCAATGTCAAGTACACCAGTAGAATATTTAGAACATTCTCAGCAACAAAATCACAGAACAATTATAACCTTTCCAAATGCCATTTTTCAAAATGCTCTTTTCATAATGTATCTTTTGAAAAGCAGTTACTCTCATTTAGTATTAAAATATCACCTCTGTGTTCAAGGGACTGATTAAGAGTGTACATTTTAAAAATATCATCTAAGGGATGTACTCAAAGAGACACTTGTTATAATACAAAAAGGTCAGCTAGTGTGGAGTATGTGTGTTTCCGGGAGGAGAAAGTATAACTTATCCCTCAGCTCTGCGCCTCTTGTAGGCGACCTACCACAAAACCAACAGCAAACTTATGCATAGTTTCAGTTCTTCTCACCGTCACTCCCCTCCTCATCAGAAGCACTGCTGGAAAATCTGACTTCGAAAAGAAAACAAAATAGCCACATCCGTGGCCCCACGCAGTGGTCTGGCCATCACTGGCTTCATTTCTTCCCCATAATGTTTCTGCTTATGAGTGCGGCAGAGGGTGGATTTCACTTGGTTCTTCCTCTGTGATTTAACCTCTAGATCCCTTGCTTTTAAATTCCAGTCAAAGCAGTTACGCAGCTTTTCCAAAAAACAATCAACTTAGAGAAGCCAGTTCATCTATATAAATCTTATTTAACACACTATTTTACAGATCACAAAGTAGTCTCCTCAGGTTCTTTAATTGAAACAGAAGGTAATAAATGCGATAAACTGAGACATGATAAAGCCACGTAGGCAACTATAAAGCCACTGTTCCATGTTGGGTTATTCTTAATACAGTGGTGCCTCAGTTCACGAAAGATTTGTCAACAAACTGGATTGTAAAAAGAAGCATTTGGCAAAATAGTGGTTGTGCATCAGGTAACAGACATGGCCAAGACCATCTTTCTCCCATGAACACAATTGTGGCCATAAAGTTCATGGCACAAGATCGCACTGTGCTTATTGCTTCAAGTGATCAACAGTGCTTTTCCTGGGCTTCTCAATATTATTTACCAGTAAAGGAATACGTTTTACTTTATTGCAATATTGTTTTCATATATAATAAAAAAGCCATTTTACCATAATTGCAAAAAGAAAGACATTTCCCAATGACATGTGGACCCTTCCTTTGTTCAGCATTAATTAGAACCTATTCACTCAGCCAACCCATAAATGCCATATACTGCCATAAATTCTGAAAGCACAGCACCAAACCAAATGGAAATATGTTTGTTTTTAGAAAGCTGGTTTTTTAATTCTCTATTTTGTTATGAAATTATTTTACTGTTCATAGAAATTTTATTTTCTTCATTTTGAGTTGTTTATTCTTTGTCTTATTAATTACTTTATTACCATTAATACAAACTTCCCGGCAACAATAAACAAGAGGAAGTTCATTCTTAACAATAGCAGATGAAAATCTATTACTCAAAAGCCTTTAAAAAAAAACAACTTCTCTTCTGATTAGCTCATCGTGGTCTTTTCTCCATATTGTCCATGCCACCATATTCTTGGTAATGACGCTCCATGGTAACATGCACTTTAACCTATTGTGTCTCTACAAACTACAGTCCAAGTAGCAAACAAAGCACTCTCATTATTTTACGGGTGAATTTAATAAAGGAAATTGGCTCAAGAGGTATTTGAGGACTTAGAAGGAACAAGGTAACACTCTGGTCACAGAGTAGCAACTTCAGGAAGCAGCTTTTTCTCCTGGAACATCAGGGGAAGTCAACTAACTTGGAGGCCTACTGGGTAAATGGGAAAGCAGGGTGCTTAGAGAGCCCTGCATAGGGCAGCTCAGATGTCTGAGGGGAGTGCTACCCGGTTGGCGCTGTTACATTGGAGTTCCACAGTATGGAAAGAAGCTGGGAAATGGAACCAACTGCTAGTAGGTCCAACTGGGGAGCAGGAGAAAGAACACCCGACAAACCAGGGAGAATAAGTTTATGGCCCTTCCTCCTCCCCTCAGGGAGGGCAGACCTGAGTCACCCAACAAGGAAGCGTGGTTGTTGGCACTGCCCCAATCTCCACGTCACCGAATGGAGTACAGAGGGAAAGAGACAGCAACAGAGCACAACGCAGTATGTTTGTAGAAATACTTTAAATCACTTCTTCACCTGAGGAGCATTAATTCAAAATTAGGACATGCAATTCATAATTTCACAAAACTCAGTTATGTGGACAGTTTTATGTCATAATCTGTTAGAAGGAGAAAATGTGCCTGAGCACCGCAGTATGTGTCTCTGCAGATTAGGACTCCTGCCTAATTTGCAGCACACGTGACCATTCACCAAATGGCCAAGACAGAAGGGTCCAGGGCCAATCGGGACAAGAGGTAACAGTAAATGTTTATGGATTTCATTCTTTGGATAAATTCAAACTGAAATTCGAATGTTCTCTCACCACAGTCATCAGATGGTCTTGTAGACATGGCTGCCACCCTCTTGGAAAACGCCTTAGGACTGGAAAACAAGTAATCGTGAGTCTACTTGCTGCCTATTTTTTGTAAGCAAAGTTTTACTATAACATAACTATGCCTATTTGCCTGTACGTTATCTGTGACTGTTTTGACACTGACACCACAGAGATGAGTAGCAGCAACAAGGAGCATATGTCTTACAAAGTTTAAAATATTTACTATTCGGCCATTTACAGAAATAGTTTGCTCACCCTCAGTCTAAATATTACTAAGAAAACTTTTTGCAATGATGAAAACATTCTATCTCTGCACTTTCCATAATTGTAGCCACTAGCCACATGTGGGTCCTCTGGGCTTGAAATGTAACTAGTCTAAATGAAGAAATAAGTTGTTAATCTTAAAACCACATGTAGCTAGTCACTACTGTACTAGTGCAAGATAGATAGTGACAGCAGAAATGGCAGCTCTGGAGCCACCTAGAATTGATTTTTATTATCTCTCAGAATTAGAAGAGAGACACTGGAATACATTGGCATTTCTCTACCCCTGGGGCAGATATTACATGCACATCCCAATTTTCTCCTTCCACGGACACTGAGAATAGCAGCCCCTCATCCCTTTGAAATCTAGGGTGGCCTATATGGCAAAATTTAACCACAGGTGATGTATATTACTTCACCAAAGCATTTACATGCCCATGTTCAACTCTTCAGCTCTGCTGAAGATGTTCTCGATGTCCTACTTTAAGAAGTCAGTGTCACGTCACAGTAGTGGCTACCTGAACACTCAACTGGGGCTTGTATGGAGCAGGGTGCTACTCCAGCCATGATTGGACCTGCCCATGAGTCATAACTCCATGATGTGTGTCTTAAGAAATTAATATTTGCAGACTTTGACAACAGTATAACCTAGTTAGTGAGACAAGATCCCCTAGCGTAGCATTCAAATGACTTCAGAACAAACCTAATCTGCCCTCCTTGCCTAAATAAAATTAGAGACATATGTTGGGAGCCAGGAAGAGACTACAAAGTGGATCGTGTATTGGCTCCAAGTTTTCTTCAAAGTAGTGATCTCCTGGGGTAGCATGCCACAGTGACTTCAGGTGGTTTGTCAGCTAATGTGACAAAAGGTGATCATGTCTTCCCCTTCCCCTGTTGCCTGGATGTATAAAAGGACTGCTTGGAAGCAGGCCTGTGAATCTGATTCCCGATTCTGCCATTTAGCTCCGTGACTTTGAGTGAATCACTTGGCTCCCTTCCGTCTTGGTTTCTTATTTGAAGTGTGTATGCCTATAGCATCACTGTTTTCAATAATAACTGTTACAAGCCTCAGCAATGATTATTTCACTGTCCATTTTCCCCTCAGCTCAGAAAATATCTGTTTCACTTAGGATGCCCACCATCTCCTGAAGGCCACACGTTAAAGACTTGGTTTCGAGGATGGTACCGCTGGGAAGTGGTGGACCCGTAACAGATAAGGCCTAGTATAAGGGCCACAAGTCGCTGGAGCAGAACCCTCAGTGGTAACTGTGGGCCATGCCTGCCTTCTCCTCCTCTCCTTACCCACATGTTCCTGTCAGGACGTGAGGCCTCGCCATGGTCCCAAGCTTTGGGGCCAATCAATCATGGGTTACAACCTCTAAAACTATGAACCAAAATGAACTATTTCTCTTTGTAAGTTAATTGTCTCAGGTATTTCTTTACAATGAGAGAAAGCTGAGGACTAAAACATACCTCTCCATTCACAGGAAGCTGCTCAGTACTCCACACTCCCTTTTCTTAAAGTTCTCACTCAACCACATTCAATCACACTTTTCTTACAGCTTCATTTAGCTGTGATGCTTTCTTCTCAACACTACACCTCAAACCTTAGTAGCTTTTCATTCTCCAAAATCCAGTTCACATGCCCCCTTTCCCCTCTGAGGCAGTTTCCCCTCCCCCTCTCCCTGCTTTGAGGACCCACAGTACCCAACATGTCTTCCCCAACCACGTTTGCCATACTGTGTACTATTTTATTCACTCTCTAAACAGCGCACAAATTGAATTGCTGTGGCCTTTCCACCCTTGTACCTCTATATATCCCTAATAACTTAATAATTTCCAGGATACACAGGCTCTGGACCTGCGTGCTCACCCTGCCCTGGACCCTGAAGGGTGAGCCAGGACCCTAAGGTTCCACCCCCCAATGACTCCACCCCATTGGAAAGGGGGTACTGCGCAGAGTCCTGACTTAAGCATAACTCTTGAGTACAGCTCAGTAGCCCTTTCTTCCCATGGTTGGTTCAAACCATACTGTTTACCCTGGCTTTGTTTTTTACTTGTTTTTCTGATAGGATTACTTGGGGACTTTGGTAGTTTAACTCTTTAGCCTTTTCCTTGCTGTGTATGCAGATAAAGCTAAAGATGTTATCAGTTTTTATTTTGTGGATACTATCACAGATTTTCAGTGCTTATTAAATTAATTAATTTTCGGTGATATAATACCCTTTCCCATCAATATTTGTATATGGTACTCTATATCGGGTAATGATCCTTTAATATTGGGAAGGGATTCAAAAATGCTGTGATTAAACTGGGTTTCTCTGATGTTCAATTCTTAAATAAAGCCACAGTCATTTATATAGAGGATACACTTCTGTTCCTGGGCAAATCTTTGGAGAACTGAAGTCGAACTAATCTGCATAAGCTTTTTACATCATTTCCTGTATGTAGTTGATATAGAGATCAAATCTGTGCAAATTTAAGTTATTTTCTGGTAACGTGATCACTAAGGGTTTGAAACTTTCTCATTAAGTGTATATAATGCTGTGAAAAATTCCTTCAGAGAAATTTATGTTCCTTTCACTTTTACCAAATTGAAAATTTTTAGCATGGATGTGAAAAGAATTAAAACCATAACTGTGTACAAAATGAAAATAATTCACTCAATTTGTCCTTTTCACACAAAATAAAATGAAATTTAAGCTATAAAAGAAAATAATTTCTGGCATATCACAGGCTATCAGCAATCATGACATCAAAGGCAGAAGGAAGGAGAAAGGTGAGAAAAAAATTAGCCAACTCTGACATCCTTTATGTAGAAAGTACCTGAAAATACATTTCCCCCTTATGAGAAACCTGTGTTTTCCTTTTAAAGGATTAGTCTAAAACATTTCCTACTGAGTCATACAGAATTTCTCAATGATTTTGGGGTTGACAGGCAATCCATAAAAGGAAAGTTCATCACAGATTGGTGAAATGGAGGAAGATTCTTTCCTTTCTCTCCATTCCTATGCCCATATTTTCATGATTATTTTACTTCACTAATCAGTCAATTATAAAAGGTAACTCATGTAGGGAGAGAGAAGGTAGTGGGTCACCTGTGTTCCAAACGCCACAGAGAAAGAATTGGCAGGAATTCTAATGGTGAAACCCAGTGCTCGTGGAGAAGAGCTTTCATAAAATTGTGTCAGATCTATATTACAACTATGCTTTCTCTCTGGGAGGGAAATGGCCCCAGTGACACAGTGTAATAAAGCATTAAAAGTTTTTTTTAATAGAAAAGAATCCAACCTTGTGACATATAGCACAAAAATGGAGGGGGAATCACATAAGCATTTGGAGGGCACATAAGGTTGTAGCCACTGAGGTTATCATCAATTTCTCCTTGCCACTGTCTCTGAATAAGCTTCAGGATCGAGCCAGTGGCAGGTATAAGCAGAAGGTTATTCCTCCCAGAAAAGGACGTGGGAGCAGTGACGAGAAAGAGAAAGAAACTAATATTGGTTATGAAACTCAAGGAAAATCAGTGCTGAATTATTTATATCTAAGTTTGAATGTTCCCTTGCTGTTTTTAGCTGTCAGGAAGTCTAAAAAGAAAGTCTTACGATTTCCTCCCTCCAGCCAAGATGACTGCTTCTTTGAAAATGTGCCCCTTGGAGATGAAGCCCTAGAAGTCTCCAAGGTACAGCACAGTGATCAGGGTTAGTTGGGGTGGACATTTAGATAAGAAGTGTTTCCAGGTGTGCAAAAAAGTCAGCACTCTCCAATTGCCATGGGACAGGAGTAGCCAACAGAAAATTATCTGTCATCCTGAACAGTCCTTTCATGTTTTAGAGGCCATATGTCTCTCAATTTCTGAGACGGTCGGCAATTGTGTGCAGTCAACCACACTGTCTCCATTCGAAATAATGAAAGAGACTAAAGGTCAAGAAGCAGAGGTCAAACTGAACCATTCAGCATCAAGGGATGATTTCTACTTCTTTATTAAGTGAATTGCACAGATTGGGTCCCAGCCTAACCAAGTGACGTTTGCCTGAACTGTGCAAGGTCATTATGTGCTGATGATTTGGAGTCAGCATTCTCAGGGAGGTGAGCAAGATCCGACCATCATGTGACCATTTGTGACCATCATGCACTGCTGCTGCGAGCAAAAGGAGAAATTTCCTGACCTCATTCATCAGTGAACAACTAGATGGAAGGTCAGACAGAAAAAGAGCCTGATAGGTTTTTCACTTGCACAGAAATAGCTGCTGTAATTTTTGGAAGATGAAGCATATTATTGGAGAGGTACTTAATGAAAGCCCTCTGCCTATTGCAGTGTGATCCTTGGACACCTTCAGGTGTACTAGAGTCAAGGGGATATCACTGCATTCTCTATTAGGAGGATAAACTGGTGAATAAAAGTAAAATCAAGTTTGTGATTCCAAGGTTAAGGAAAAAAAAGAAAGGTTTTTACTATTTTCCAATTTTAAATAATTTTTTAAATATTTTTGTTAAGAATGAAAAATTTCACCATGGAAGGAAATGGACCAACCACTCATGACTTAACGTGACTAAATTTAGTACAAATTGTCTCTCCTATTAATTTGGTCATATCTCCCCAAATATGTAAATTATAAAGTTCTAATCAAATAACTTCTCAGACTTCTGAAAACTGATGAAAATCTAGCTTCTGTTCAGGGCCTTCTAATTCAGAGAAACACACACTCTAACCTGTGTAGGAAAGTATCAGTTTTCGTCTGTTGGCCCATGGTGATTATTAGTAGCATCTTCTTTCATTCTTAAATGTAACTCTGTTTGGAAACTGTGTGTTCACTGGGTTTATAGAGGTTTTCCCCTGAGCACACATGTGTTATTTCTTACTTAAAAATGAAAGCAGGGCTGAGGATTTAGCTCCGCGGTTCTAGCACCTGCCTTACAAGCACAAGATCCCAGGTTCGATCCCCCGTAACCACATACCACAATGCCAGGCATGGCGACTCATCCTTGTAATCCCAGCACTTGGGAGGTGGAGGCAGATGCAGGAGGATTGCTGTGAGTCCAAGGCTGATCAGGGCCAGCCTGACCTACAAATCGAGGCCCTATCTCAAAACACTTAAAAAAAAAAAAAAAAGTAAAAGCAGTTTTGCTAATAGATAGAGTCCAAATGTAATACAGTCCAAGTATCTCTAACCTAAAGCTCCAAACCCCTAAATGCTCTAAAATCCAAAACTTTTGAGTGCTATGCTGCCACATGTAGAAAATTTCACCCTATTAAACTTTTTTCATGCACTAAATTTTAAAATATCTTATTAAACTGCCTTCTGACAATATAATTCAATTGATTTGGTGTTTCAACTTGGGTCCCCTTTTCAAGTCAACTCATGGACCAAGGATTTAGTCAGTGGTTCCAACATCTACCTGACAAGCCCAAGGTTCCAAGTTCAATCCCCGGTAACTACATACCACAACGTCAGGTGTAATGGCTCATCCCTGTAACTCCAGCACGCAGGAAGCAAAGACAGGAGGATTGCTGTGAGTTCGAGCCTAGCCTAGGCTACATAATGAGCTCGGGGCCAGCCTGAACGACAAAGTGAGATTTTTGTCTAAAAAAAAGACAGCTCATGATGTATATATGCAAACACAACAGACCCTGGAATAACATAAGTTTGAACTCTAAGAGTCCACATTTTATGCATTTTTTTGTAAACATGTGCAACAACTTGGAAAAAATTCAGGCACTTTTACAACTTAGAAATATTAAAAATTAAGAAATTAAAACATTGTATAATGAATACATAAAATATATACAGATAAAAGTCTATCTTTTACTCTCAAAAATATACCCAAATCATTAAAAGTTAAAATATATCAAGATAGACACACACAAGCACAGATCTTATGTGGCAGCATTCACAGGTGAGAAAAAGGTACAACAAATGGAAAGGTGCAGCCTCAAGTGATCACTGCACAATACTCATTGTGCTCAGACTGCACTGCTGTGCTAACATACACAGCCAGCCTGTTGAAACTGTGCTGAGCTCCAGCGCTCTGAGCATCCCCGTAACTCACACTGCAACCCTGATCATGTGAGCAGTCGTCCCCAGCTACAGCACCAACTCTCACGATTCTCATCCATTCTCACCACCTGTAGTGAATATAACATGAAAACACATGTTCACCAACTATTTGTTCTCTGGAGGGCCTCCAATCACAGCAGCTACTTACAGTCATATTTGTGGGAAATCAGCTGCTCTACTTACGTTTTTACAGAGAAGGGGACACAGTGCCTCCAAAACTCTTGTTTTGTCAGAGCACTGACTGGATTCCACTATCAAAAAGAGAAATAAAATCCCAAACTTCTGGTCCCAGGCACTTAGACTAGAAATATGCAAAGTTCACAAAAGCATAGATAGATTGAGCCTCACACCTGGATAGCAGAAAAATCCATCACCTGACACTAGGATGGAGCCAGTGAAATTACTTTCCATACATTCACTAGAAGAATTTCTTCCACTGTCCCTCTTCAGTCACATGGGACTTTTAAAATTTGACACAACTGATGTAACCTTGTAATACCAGCATCAGATTCACTGTAAGGGAAGAGGATGCTGACAACAATGGCACCAGCAGTGTACATGCTAATGACACCTCCTGCCTGTGCCTCCACTGATGTCTGCCTTTCAACACCTATGTTTAAAGTTTTGTTTTCAGAATTGCTCAAGACACCTGAGCTTGTTGCCTGCTTCCATTCATTGGCTCTTATGTGTAGGCCTCTGCTGTTATAATCATGTGTCCATTGGCTGCTGTCATTATCATCATATTTGTTTCCCTCTGAAGTAACCTAGATAGATTATGGAGTGAATGTACCAAGCTTCTGAAGGAAGTGAAAAGAGAATATCGGAAAATCACTGCAGGAAATTCTGTTCCTAGCAAACTACACACAGGAACAGGTTTAACATCTTCTTCCATCAAAATGGATGAGAAAAGAAGTGGGGGTATTCACCCTGCTGAGGGTGAATGAGCATCACAATTTCTCTATGGGGGAGAAGACAGTGCAACATACAGCAGAGCGTCTGCCCTGTGTCCAGAGACGCAGGCCAGAGTCAGTCTTTCGATTTCTCCTCAGTTACCATTTCTACCCAGGGATTCTCTCAGAATCGGGCTCAGCTTTAAGGTCCTCGCCAAACGATTTGTCTCCCAAGTTTCCATCCTAGAACAGGAAGTAATGACAGACCTACATAATGTCCCACTCAGAAATGAAACATATCAGCAATAGAAAACTTGGCTTTCATGCTTTTGATATCGGAAAAGTGCCGTCCTTATTCAAGATCCAGCCTTCTCCTTGGGTAAAATATTCTTTAATTAGAAGAATGAGAAAATCCACTAAAATAATATGAGCCAACCCAGAAATCATTTCATGAGTCAGAAAAATAGGAAATGTCAGTATGAACCTTAAAAAAGAAACTAGTCATGAAAACCTCTTCATGATTTATCATTATAATTATTCATTCATTTACAAGCAGAAGGTCACCTTCTTTATATGCGCATTGCTGGGACAGCAGTCACGAGGCATGGCTGATGGGCCATGTTCTGTGGAAGCACTTTGGAAATAATCCTTAAATATTAAATGCTAATTATTTTAGTAGCATATTCTCTGACCATGATTTTAGCTCAGAAAAGAGGACTTGGAAGACAGAAAATGGGTTGATAATTACACCAAAGTTCTTACTTTCCTCATTTCTATAGACACTTGTACCTTTTACTTCTTGAGGAATCTGTATCTTAATTCTCTCACAGTATGGAAAACATTCTTCTGCACATCCCATACCTCCCAGAATAATGATTTTTCTAAATACTTTTATAAATATGAACTCAGTTCATCCTCATAAGAACCCCATGAGGTATCATTATCATGACCTCCACCCACCCAATGAACAAATAGAAAATAAACAGAACTAGAAGAGCAAAATAACTGACTGGAGATCACTCCAGGTCTTGTCCCAAAGTCATGTTCCTAACCACTATCGCTAGTACCCAGGGATGGTTCTGCTTGTTAGTAAGAGATTTGATCAATGTGCAATATGCCAAAGACAACAGATGTGTGTGATACACCTGAACTCAAATAAGCAAACATTTACTGCACACCTACCACATACCAGACACCATAATATGTGGCAAGATAAACCAGAGTAACTAGCAAAGAGGCAAGCTGGGGAGGAATGACTAAAAATAAGCAAGAAATATTTAAGATGAAGCCCAGGTAGCGTCCTCAGGTTCAGAAAGCAAGAGATACAATAACAAGAGAAGTGGCCAAACACCACTGCTGAAGACGTCCACCTAGTAACAACTATATTAACCTGGCTTTTCCATGACTAACACCTTCGCTTTTGCCTATGATTCACTTATCACCTCAAATTTATCAGGGTGGATATACAGGAGAGACAGTTCACAATTTTACTCTGACTCACGATTAATTAAACACATTGTTAAAAGAAAATGTGTTCTTTGTGTTTGAATGGGATCTGTCCTCCCCATCACACGCCAACCACCTCTCTGTCTCTGGTGCTTTAGTGAGAAAGATTGTTCCCCCTCAGCGTTTGCAATCAAGTTTTATAGACATCTATCAAGTGTAGTTTCCACGTCAGGATGTCTGTCACTTAACCTTCATCCTCCTTGAATTTTCATCCTGATAGGTTTGGATTAAACCACAGACTGATAAATGAGCGTAGCTTTGGCGACACAGAAGAGTGGTCATTAAGGAAGCCCTCTCAGAAGGTATGAATCAAAGTGGGAATCTTTTGTTTTCCCTGCTAGTTCAAAGATCGCCTGCAGTAATACGTTTTTATTATTTTTATTTATTTCCTCTTTTTTTCTCCCTCTTCAGTTTCTAAATGGTTTTCACCCTTCCTTGCTTGTTTTTTCTAGAAGAATAAAAGTATGTCCTGATGGCACCCAGCTCTGTCCATTGCAGTAACATGGCCCGCAAATGCATTTTATCAGTTTGGGATTTAATCCAGGTTCAGGAGGCCATGAGAGTAAAAAGAGATGAGGATCAAGGACCAGGCGCCCTAATGTGAGGAAGACACTTCCTTCATAAAAACTCAGGGTAATTAGGGAAGTGAGCAGATTTTCTTTATCCCAAGGCAACCATTTTGTTAAACCAGAGCTTGTAAGAAGAGCATTTTTTCTGTTGATTCAGTTCCTAGTTTCCTCATTTTTTAATTCACCATTTACTTAAACATGACATTGGGGTATTTTTTTCAATTTTAGTAGTTCCACACCAGCTTATCCTTTCTCTCAATTTTTCTCTGCTTCCACGAAGCCAAAAATAAATAACTCAAACAGAAAAGAAAAAAAAGAAATAAATTTAAACCTAAACTGTGCTAAAGACAACAGTTGTACAGGACATAATGAGAGAATATGGGGAAGACTTCCCTGCACTGTCCAAGAAAATAGCACAAGTGTGTCACAGCTATGTGTCTTCATGCTGCTTCTTCAGCTTCTACGCCCATTTCTAAAAGGAAATGCTCTTAGAGGTAAAGTAATTTTCTGATCTATATTAGTTGTGACCCAAATATCAGTGGTCTCAATTTGCTTGAACTTTTAAGAGTCATCTTGCTCTTTAAGATCTTAGCAAAATGGGTTTAAATCCCTATTATGTAGGAGAAAGGCACCATCTTTTGAAGAGCTCTGGGAATCTGGGCGGAAGGAAAGACTACTCCACTCCCTTGATCTCCCCATCCGCTGAGCTCTCTGGCACTTCCACAGAGAGCCCTCTCTTCCTGTCAGTTCTTTGCAGTGCCACGTTGTCCAGCTAGCAAGTGTTGGCTGACATCAAACCTTTTCCAAATCTGAGGAACACTAGTAAAGAATAAGCCTTTCTTGTGGGTGATGCAGGAAGAGTTGGATGCCACCGCTGGAAAATGAGCTACATCTCTGCTAGAATCATCATTTGTGTTGTACAAGACTCTGGGTCTTCAACTTGCTTCATGACTAAGCTGGCTGCCCTGATGACACACAGGACCTCTTCTGCTACAGTCAGTAACTCAGGACACAAAAAAAGAAAAGGGTCATGACTTACAGAAAGGCCATTCACATTTATCAATTTCTTCTGCATTTTAGCCACCACAGCTCTAGACCCAGGATCTCACACTATTACTATTACTATTAGAGTAATATAGTCAAATCCCAACACTCTTGGAGTCTGAGGCAGGAAGATCATAAATCCCACTTTAGGTAACTCAAACATAATGAGAGCTTGTGTCAAAATTTTTAAAACTCTGGGATGTGGCTCAGTGTGAAGATCTGGTACTTTGAAAACAAAAGTGGCACCATAAGCTGAGAAGGAAGCCCAGTGTAAAGGAGTGAACTCATTAATGGAATTAATACTCCAAGAGTCATCCACTCAGCCTCCCAAACACTTTCCTAGCCTTCATTTCAGGGTTTGTGGCAACCCAAATTCACCTCTGAGCTCAAACCTCAAATTGAAGACAATGCCAAGGACACTGAGGGCTGAGGATGAAACACTGAGTCAAAAGGAGGACGGAGCACTAAGCACTGTCTCCACTACAAGAGCGTCAGCCTCAGGGACAGTGAAGAAGGAATGTGACGAGGTAAAACCTAGACTATCCATTGCTCTCCTAGGGCCAAGGCGTCCAGTCTCCACACTGCAGAGAGCCCAACCCTGCAGCCTATAGCAGCTGGCTCCCTGCAGTGTCGCAAAACCAATTATTTTAACACCAGCTCAGAATAAAGCCTTTCAACATCTCACCCCAAATGAAAAACTCTCTCTTATGCTGATGAGATCTATGCACTTCTCTGAGCTCCAAGTTTACTCCTGATGAACAGCAGAAGGTTTCGCTCCCTCTCCACTGCTGAAGTATCCCCAGAGGAGTAACATGTTTCTGTAAAGAACAAAAAGGTAAATGAAGCCACAGGCAGGTAACAAGAGTCACTCTATTCCCAAACAAATACTCCCAAGGACAAACATGCAGTAAATCATCTGAGCTCTACCAAAAGCCTTAGGGAAAGAAAAACATGTCAATGACTGACTCCTCGGTCAATGGTATCAATTTTCCTTCTCTGCAAGAGGATTAAGATTCAAGATACAAAGTCACGACCACTGCTCCCACTGGGAGTTAGAATCACCTCCTCATGGAATCAAGCACTTGAATCAGGCTGAGTAACAGACTATAGGAAAGTGGGGGTGGGGTGGGTGCAAACAAGATACAATTAACATGAGTGGCAGGAAGGGCATCAAGATGTCCAAGTTCATGGTCATTAAAATTAAACAA
>PVIR01026774.1:0-23559 GCA_004026965.1 Petromus typicus | reverse complement strand
AATCCTCCTGCCTCTGCCTCCCGAGTTCTGGGATTACAGGCGTGAGCCACCACGCCCGGCACTGTGGTATGTGGTACTGGTTGCTGCTGGGTGTGGGTCTCCACACCCAGTATTGTTATGTGGTTACCGGGGAATCGAACCCGGGTCCTTGCGCTTGCGAGACAGGCGCCGGAACCACTGAGCTAACTCCCCGGCCCCTGTAATGCTTTTTAATTGTTTCAGAAAGATACCAATCACCTGAGTTATATAAGTGAGATCAGGGTGAGTGTCCTGATTTAGAGTGAACCCTTACAGTTTTTGCCCATTTAGTGTGATTTTGGCTGTTTGTCATAGATAGCTTTTATTAGATTGTGATAAAGACCATGTATACCAATTTTTGTAAGGGTTTTTTTTTTAATATCATAAGTAGGTGTTAAACCTTGCCAAATTCTATTTCTGCATCTATTGAGAGGATCATACTTTTTTAAAATTTGAGACAGGGTCTTACTTTAGTAGTTCAGGCTGGCCCTGAGGTCATTATGTAAGCCAGGCAAGCCTCAAACTCACAGCAATCCTCGTGCCTCTGCCTCCTTAGTGCTAGGATTACAGGCGTGAGCCACCATGCCCTTGCACCATGCCCTGCTTTGTGGTGTGTGGTACTAGTGGCTGATAAGCATGAATCACCGTGCCTGGAATTGTGATATGTGGTTACTGGTGATTGAACTTGGGATCTTGCACTTACAAGCAGGCACTGGAACCACTGAGCCAAATGCTGGGCCCGATCATATAGTTTTTATCCTTGGCTCTGTTAATATAGTGTATTACATTTATTGATGTGTTTATGTTGAACCATCCTGCTGCATTACTGGGATGAATCCATCTTAGTCATTGTATGTAACTTTCTTGATGATTGGCTGCATTCTGTTGGCCAGTACTTTTTTTTTGAGACAGGGTCTCGCTTTGTGCTTCAGGCTGGCCCTGAGCTCAGCCTCAAACTCACCTCACAGCAGTCCTCATGCCTCTACCTCCCGAGTGCTGGGATGACAGGCGTGAGCCACCACGCCTGGCACTGTGGTGTGTGGTACTGTTTGCTGCTGGGTGTGAGTCTCCACGCCTAGTATTGTGATGTGGTTACCGGGGAATCGAACCTGGTCCTTACACTTGCAAGACAGGTGCTGGAACCACTGAGCTAACTCCCCGGCCCTGTTTGCCAGGATCTTGACGAAGGATTTTTGCCTGTATGTTCATTAGGGCGACTGGCCTGTAACTCTCTTTTTTGGTTGGATCCCTCTCTGGCTTTGAAATCAAGGTAATGGTTGCTTTTAGCAGTGCATTTGGGAGTATTTCTTCCTTTTCAGTTTCATTAAAGAGTTTGAGAAGTAGCAGCATTAAGTCTCTAAATTTCTTGTAGAATTTAGCCAGGCCAGGGCTTTGCTTTGTTAGTAGGTTTTCAATTACATATTTAATTTCATTGGCTGATACAGGTTTATTTACAATTTCTATATCTTCCTCATTTAGTTTTGATAAGTCTAGGAATCTGTTCATTTCTAATGTATTTTTCCTTTTCTTTTCTTTTTTCTTTTTCTTTTTTTTGAGACAGGGTCTTGTTTTTTGTAGTTCAGGCTGGTCCTGAGCTCGACCTTGAACTCACAGCAATCCTCCTGCCTCTGCTTCCTGAATGCTGAGATTACAGGCATGAGCCACCATGCCCAGCACTGTGTTGTGTGGTACTGATTGCTGATGGACATGAGTCTCCATGCCCAGCATTGTATGTGGTTACCTGGGATTGAACTGGGGCCCTTATGCTTGCAAGGCAGACTCCAGGCCCACTTTTGTATTTTTCATCTTACTAGAATACAAGTTTTCAAGACAGGTATTGATGACATTTTGGATTTCTGCAGGATATATTGTGATTTCACTTTTTCATTCTTCATAGCATGGATTTGAGTATTTTCTTTCCCTGTTTTGAGGAAATTGGCTAAGGGTTTGTTAATTTTATTTAATCTTTCAGAGACCCGGTTTTTCAATTGATTGCTTATATTGCATTAATTTTTGCTCTGATTTTATAATTTCCTCCCTTGTAGGAGCTTTGGGCTTGACTTGGACTTCTTTTTGAGGAAGCTTGAGGTTCAACATGAAGGGAGGAAGCAGAAGGGAGATAAAACCTTCCAGGCCATACCCCTAGAAACCAACTTCTTCCCACCAGACTCCACCTCCAAATATCACATTTAGCTATAAACTCATCAGTGGACAAAACAACTAATGAGTAAAGCACTCCCATGACCCAGTAACTTGCCTGGGTTTATTTGAGTCCACTCTGTTTTCCTGATGAGTATTCACCACTATAAATTTTCCTCATTGGACTGCTTTCAGTGCATCCCATAAAGTTCTGGTATGTTGTATTGTAGAAACTATGATTTTTTCTTTAATTTAATCTATAACCCATTGTTTATTTAGGAGGATATTGTTTAA
Source organism: Petromus typicus (assembly GCA_004026965.1). Taxonomy (NCBI): domain Eukaryota; kingdom Metazoa; phylum Chordata; class Mammalia; order Rodentia; family Petromuridae; genus Petromus; species Petromus typicus. The sequence goes on along the minus strand of PVIR01026774.1, from coordinate 21,108 downwards.
TTCCATGTGTTTCTGAAGTTCTTGTGGTTTCTTTTGCCATTAATTTTCAATTCTATTGCACTATAATCTGATAATATGCACAGGATAATTTCATTTCCCTTGCATTTACTTAAGCATGTTCTATGCACTATCATGTGGTCTGTTTTGGAGAATGGACTATGTGCAGCTGAGAAGAATGTGTATTCTGATGTTGGGGATGCAACACTGTAGACATCTACTAGGTCTGTTTGTTTAAAAGTTTGGTTCAGTCTAATATTTCATTGTTGGTTATTTGTCTGGTTGATCTGTCTGCTTGTGCCTGTGGGGTATTGAGGTCTCCTATTACAACTGTATTAGTGCTTATATGATTTTTCATGTCTGTTAAAATTTGTTTTATATAGTTGGATGCTGCTATTTGATAATTGTTATCTTTTCCTCTTGGATTGTTCCCTTTACAAGGATATGGTGATCTTCTTTGTCTCTTTTGCTTATTCTTGGCTTGAGATCTACTTTCTCTGCAAATAGAATAGCTCATCCTTTTTTCTGGGTTCCTTTCATATGGAATATATTTTCTATCCTTTGACTTTCAGTCTATGAATTTATTTTTCAATTAAATGTGTTTTTGTATCCATAAATTTGGATATTGCTTCTTGATCCATTTTGCCAGTCTGTTTCTTTTGATTGCTGAATTGAAGCTGTTAACACTGATAGATAGTTATACTTGATATGTACTGTTTTATCTCTGATATATTATTTTCCTGTTGTTGGCTTCCGTCTTTCCTTTTCTGTTTAATTTCTTGCCTTGACTCATGGACTTATTATTTTAGGGCTCATGGACTTGTAATCTCTATTGTTATTTCTTTGTAGAATATCCTTCAGGACACTTTGGAGTGCTGCTTTGGTGGTCATGAATTTCTTTGTCTCTGAAGTATCTTATTTCTCCAAGTTTTTAATTTTTATTGATTTTATTGGTGCATTTTATATATATACATTATGATCACATTCAACATTCAGAATATGATCCAGTGCATGACAGGTTGATTCTCATTTTTTCGCATTCCCCTGCCCTCTCTACCACCCACCGCCCCCTCCCTATGTACATAAACTGTTTCCCTTTTTTAGTACTATCAAATTTTTTCTTTTCCTTCTTTATTTATGCTTACCCCCTCTTCTCCCTTTTTGTTTTGAACATTTTCTTCCTATTTCACAATACCTATCATATATTTTGGAATTCATTTAAACCTTCAGTTTCTTATACCAGAGAAATAAAACAATATTTACACATCTGTGTCCTATTTTATTTCATTTATAAATATGTTCTTAAGGTACATCCATTTGATTAAATGATTCAAATTTATCATGCTTCCTGGCTGAGTAATAGTCTGTTTTATTTTTAAAAATCTTTGTCTGGCCTCTAGTTGATGGGCATTTGGGCTGTTTGCAAGATTTAACTGTTACAAACTGAGCTGCTTTATAAGCATGGGTGTGCATATGTTGCTGTGATATGAATCTTTTAATTTTTTTATGTATATACCTATCGGGAAGTAGCAAGATCAAATGGGACCTCTAATCCTGGTTTTTTGAGGAATCTCCACACTAATCTCCATAGTGGTTGCATCAGTCTACATTCCCACCAACAGTGAAGAAGGGTTCCTTTCACCCCACAGCTCTGCCAGCATTTGTTATTGGTTGATATTGTGATAGCTGCCATTCTTTGTGGAATGAGATGAAATCTCAGTGTTGTTTTCATCTGCATCTTGAATGACCAACAATGTTGAACATTTCTTCATATGTTTCTTAGCTGACTTTTTCACCTGAAAAGTGCTGTTCATTTCAGATGCCCATTTTTAGTTGAATTTTTCAATTGGAGGGGGGCTGGTTTTTTTAAAAAAGTTTTTTATATACTCTTGGGCCAGGGAGTTAGCTCAGTGGTTCTGGCACCTGTCTTGCAAGCTCAAGGGCCTGGGTTCGATTCCCCGGCAACCACATACAATACTGGGCATGGAGACTCACACAGGAGGATTGCTGTGATGTGAGTTTGAGACTGAGCTCAGGGCCAGCCTGAACTACAAAGCCCTGTCTCAAAAAACCTAAAAAAAAAAAAGTTCTTTATGTACTCTAGATAGTAGCACTTTGTCTGAGAAACAGTTGGTAAAATTTTTTTCCCCAAGTTATCTGTTGTCTTTTGCTCTGCTGGCTTGTTTCTCTTGTTGTGCGGAAGCATTTTAGTAAGATGAGATCCCAGTTGTTGATTTCTTCTGCTAATTCTCATGCTACAGAAGTTTAGTTCATAAAGTCCTTTCCCTTTGCCGAGGTCTCTGAGATTTTTACCTAACCTGTTTTGCAGCAGGATTAGTGTTTCTGTTTTAATATTTAAGACTGTAATCCACTTTGATTTTAGGTTACTGCATGATGAAAGAGGTAGATCTAGCTTTAGTCTTTGGCAGATTGTAAGCCTAGTTTTTCCAGCACCTTTTTAAAAAAGAGGCTATCTTTTCTCCATTGAGGGTGTTTGGCTACTTTGTTGAAGTATATTTGCAGTTGTTTCTGGATCTTCTAGTCTGTTCCACTGATCCTTGGGTGTGTTTTTTTGCCAGTGGTTTTGTTTCAAGTTGGGGACTGTGATAGCCCCTGCCATGTCCTTATTGCCCAGAATTACTTTTGCTATTCTAGGTCTCTTCTGTCTCCCTATAAATTTTTTTTAATTTTCTCTAGTTCTGTGAAATATGCTGTTAGGATTTCAATCGGGATTGCATTGAATCTGTATAATAGTTTTTTGAATATAGCCATTTCTACCCAGAAACAAAGGATGTCTTTCCATTTTCTGATAGCCTCTTCAATCTCCCTTTTCCCAGTGCTGTGGTTTTCAGAGTAGAACTCCTGCAAGGTTGAAAAGCACAGCTGCACTTCCCCTGAAGTGAGTCCAACGTCCTCTAGGTGGCGCTGGGCCCACAACATTACCGATTGTTGGGAGTTCACAGGTTTTCTTCACTCTGTCAGTGGTGGGCATTTTTTCAGTGTGGCAGAGAGGGATGCAGGCATGCCATGCAGCGATCCAGAGGACAGGAAGCTGGCCTGCGGCTGGCGCTCTTGTCAAGGCAGACTCCGAACAGCCCCGGCCCCTGGCGCAGATCCGCCGTGGTGTGCGGAGCTTCCTTGACTGGCGCCTATCCTTGGACTTCTGTCCCCTCCCTGGAACTAGTTTATATATGTTGAAAACAGCAGCTGCTGCTGTCCAGTGTGACCGCCGCTCTGCCCCACTAGCCCATTTCTCCGTGGCTGCCTGTGGGCCGTGAGAACTCAGCAGTCATCCACAGGTTTGGTCGCTCCTCCCCCGCCAAGGGTCGGACTAGGTCCTTTCCATTAAAGTTTTTATTTTCACTCTCTTCGATTCTTGCCTCAGATCTTTTCTGGGTTTAGGGGACCGACTTCCCTTCTTTTAAAAAAAATTTTATTTTTTTATCCTCGAGGTGCTGTATTCAGGTTTGGGAGTGATAAATTGCAGAGATTCTTTATTTGCTGCTCACCACTCCCCCATCTTCTCAGAAGTGTACTCTACCAATTTTGATCGTTTTACGTCAGTCTGGGCTGGAGGTTGTTTTTCTTTAGGGATTGAAATACTTCACTACAAGCTCTCCTTGACTTGAGAGCTTCCTGTTGAGAAGTCTGTGTTGTAATTCTAATGGACTTTCCTTTCTAAGTGATTTGTTTCTTTTCTCTAACACCTGTTAATATTATATCTTTGTGTTGAATTTCTGGAATCTGTACCCTTATGTGCCTTCGCAAAGATTTTGTGTGTGTGGGGGGGGGATCATGGCTAATTTCAGTCTCATCTTCCTCACTTACCTGTATGTTTCTTCTTTGCTCTTTGGGAAGTTTTTTACCATTACTTCTGATAACAGGGTTTTGTGTTTGTGGGGTTTTTTTTAACATGTCATTTGCACTATCTCCTGCTCTTTGATTGACTCCAATAAATCTTATGTTATTCTTTGAATCATCCAGCAGCTGCTGGATTGACTTCTCATGGTCCTTTACTATTTTTAAGAAATCTTTTCTTCATTTATATTCACAATCCTGTTTTCTGCATCTGATATTCTCTCCTCACAATGGCTTGTTCTGCTATATATACTTTCAGTGGTGTGTTTAATCTCCTGGATATCTGTTTGAATCTGTTTAATGAATTTCATTTTTTTCATATGCTGAGCATTCATATTTTCCATGATGCTCCTGAACTTTTTTCTTTTTTTTGAGACAGAGTCTCGCTTTATGGTTTAGGCTGGCCCTGAGCACAGCCTCCAACTCACATCACAGCAATCCTCCTGCCTCTGCCTCCCGAGTGCTGGGATTACAGGCGTGAGCCACCACGCGTGGCACTGTGGTATGTGGTACTGGTTGCTGCTGGCCATGAGTCTCCACACCCAGAATTGTATGTGGTTAACCAGGGATCAAATCCGGGTCCTTGCACTTGCAAGATAGGTGCCAGAACCACTGAGCTAAATCCCTGACCCTGAACTCTTTTCTTTTTTAAAATCTGTCACTAATTGTGTCTTTCATTCTGGTCATGCTTTCTGTGGAAATTATTTCTGCTTTGACTTTTTCTAGCGTTTTGCTCATCTGCTTTATTAATTTTGTGATTTTACTGTTATCACTTGAGAGAATCCACGTGGGTGACTTTCAGATTGTTCTGCCTCGTTGATCCCCTCAGGATTTGTCTTTGGTGAGCTGGAAGATTGGAGGCTGGCTCTTTAACTGTCATCTCATTTTCTTTGTTTCTTATTTTCACTTGGCCCAAAAACTAGGTATTTTGCCTAACTCTTAAGCATTGCCCTGCAGATTTTTTTTTTTTTTTTTTTTTTTTTTGAGATCTTTGGGCAGTCTCAGTCTTGGTATACCAGGAGGAAAAACTGATTAGCACAATTATGTCACCTTGGCTAAAGTGGTACAGTTAATAATAATAGTAGCATCAAATTCAGCCTAGAAAATGACAAACTGTAGTACCTATTAATTGCTACCTTTATCCATATGAACTAGAATTGTAGTTATATTAGAAAAATCTAGAATGAATCCAAAATTTTTACACAATAATTAAGCCCCTAATGTGGCAGTTTTACCCTTAGGGGAGAATATTTATAAGGGGTTAGTGCAGGAAACAAATAGAAAAAGAGATCAGAAGCAAGGCTAGAGGTCAGACTTTAGGAAACTGGTGAAGAGGACAAGTGAGAAAGAGAAAAGGAAAAAATAAAAACAAGAACAATCAAAAACTCCTTAGGAAGTGTGTTTAAATAATCAAGAAAAATAAAACAAAATAAGCCAAAAAAAAGAAAAAAAGGAAAAAAGGAAAAAACAACAACAAAAAAATCCCTACCTCCAATTGTGTCTGCTCATAACCCAAAGTATAAAATAAATATTCAGGAGTCTATACTCATGGTATAAGCAAATGATTAACTACATAGAGGATAGACAGAAGAGATTTAAATACATAGTTTAAATAGATACTCCACCTTTAAGAAGGTAGAAGATAACTTTCTTGTTCTTAAGGTAGTCACTGAGGATAGAATCCAGAGCTGAATTGACTAATACTAGCAAACCAGTTGCAGCATCAGATGTGGTAGTGGATAGTCCCAGCCAGCCTGGCCCTTTAATTCCTTTGACACACACACACACACACACACACACACACACACACACACACGCCAAAACAACAACAACAAACAACAACTATAGCAGACAACCTTACTACCTTAATTTGGTGAAAGTTAAGGTAGTATCAATAGTGATAGGTCATGTAAATAGTATGTACCCATAAGTTGATGTTAGAATAATGTACTTTTACTTTTTTGGTCTTTTCTCCAGTGAACAGTGAACCTAATATAATCCTGGTAAATCAAATACATCTGATTTATATAGTACTTGACCTGTATTCTTCAAAACTACCAGGATAATGTATAACAAGACTGAGAAGCAGTAATAAAGTCTGATATATTACCAGAATGTTATCAAGAGGAGCCTTAGGAGACATGACTGACTTGTAATATGGTACAAAAATTAAGAAAATCTGAACAAATTTTAGTAATATAATGTGTCAGTATTGGTTTGCTAATTGTTATAGAGGTATTATATAATGCAAGATGTTAGTGTAGTAATAGGACAACTGAGGTTGGAATGTATGAGAATAATGTATTGTCTTTCCAAACTTTCTGTAAATCTAAAGCCAAAATAAAATGTTAATTAAATTTAGTAATTCTTGTTCACCCAGGAAATATTTTTTTAAAATAGTAATATAGAGGACCGGGGATTTAGCTCAGCGGTTCCGGCGCCTGTCTTGAAAGCGCAAGGACCCGGGTTCAGTCCCCTGGCAACCACATACTATACTGGGTGTGGAGACTCACGCCCAGCAGCAACCAGTACCACATACCACAGTGCCAGGCGTGGTGGCTCACGCCTGTAATCCCAGCACTTGGGAGGCAGAGGCAGGAGGATTGCTGTGATGTGAGTTTGAGGCTGAGCTCAGGGCCAGCCTGAACTACAAAGTGAGACCCTGTCTCAAAAATAAAAAAAGTAATATAGATATTTAAATTCTAAATTATAGTGCTTTTTTTTATTTGGTGTTTTGTTTCATGTTTTAGTGGTCTGTGTTTACAGTTGGAGCCTACTTGGGAAAACTAGGTATTTTTGAAACCTTGCTTTATTAGTAGATTATCAGGTACAATATTTGAAAGACTATGGGGTTTTTTGTTTTTTTAGTGTAGAGGTGTGCTGAATACTTGGAAGTTATCCTTATTTACATTGTTGCAGAAGCAAGTGTAATACAATTAGAGAACATTATGTAGTTCTCAGTAGGATCTGTAATTAAGAAAGGACGTCTGTAGGTATTTGGACTTTATGGGAAGGACATTTACAAGTACTTGAGGAAGCTATTCTGTAAACATAAAGATTTAATTGGACAAGGAACAGAGGAAATGAGTTTAATTTATTATTTTCCTTTTAGTTTGTTCATCCATATCTTATCACTTATTTTCCTAGGATTTTCATTGATTTGGTAATTATTTGAGTGTATATTATGGTTGGTGTAATATATAATAAACTGTAGAAGATACAAACATGTCATAATTTTCTTGTAAAAATTTGTAGCTTCTTAGGTAAAAGGGAAAGACAAGACATCACATTAAGAAGAAATACAAACAAAATGAGAAAAGGAATACAAAGCAAGTGTCTTTGGAGGTTAATGGGAAGGGAAAGATCAAAATCAGACTGGAAATAAAAGAATCAGAAAAAGTCACATGGAGTTGATGTTTGATGAGTGGATGAGATTTTGAAGGTCAGTAGCTAGAGTAATAGCATTCTAGGGGAGGAGTGTTGTGGTAAAAGATAAAGACAGAAACATCCTGGATTTATACTTGGGGAGAATCAAGATGAAGTTGTCTAGTCCTTTGCCTTTGGTGAATTGCTTATATGCTGATGTTATTATTTTAGTAAAGAATATTTACTTCATTGTAGAAGAACTGTGTATCTTTTAATAAACTACGTTATATACTAATTAACTACCTGCAGGTACTAAGTTAAACCCCTAGTTTGCTTGCCAATATGTGTCAATTAAATTCCTAAAATAACTTGATTAAATGTAGCAATAACAAGATGTTTAATTACATTGTGGCAATTTAATTACATTGTGGCATTGTGAAAATTGTAATTTTTTTTTTATGTCGGGAGTTGAGAAAAACTTTAAATGCCTCTTCCCTTTAAAAAATTAATTTTATTGATATTCTTTTGATACACATCATGATCATATTCATCATAGGGAATTTATATCCTATACAAAATATATCTTGCTTCTTCTTTTTCCCCACCCCACTCCCTTTAATTCTTCTCCCCATTATACAAACTGTTTCCATTTTTTTCCTCTTTATTTTTTTTTGTTTCCTTTTCTCTTCCTTCTCTTCCTCTTTTCCCCTTCCTTCTTCCTACTTCCCGATATCTGTCATCATTTTCTTTCCTAATACCCAATACCTGTCAACCATTTTTGTCCTTATTTACCCTTTTGGTTTCACTTTCTCACACGAGAAATAATGTGATATTTAAACGTGTTCAATTTATTTCTCTTAAAAGTATGGTCTCTTGGGCCAGGGATTTAGCTCAGTGGCTTGGCATCTGCCTGGCAAGCACCAAGTCCTGAGTTGGAACCAGTAACCACATTCCACAATGCTGGGTGTGGTGGCTCACGCCCACCAGCAGTCAGTACCACATACCACAATATTGAGTGTGATGGCTCACGCCTATAATCCCAGCACTCAGGAGCAGAGACAGGATTGCTTGAGTTCTAGGTTTGTGTGAGCTACATAGTGAGCTCAGCTCCAGTTTGAAGTACAAAAGCAAGACCGTGTCACACACACACACACAGTGTGGTCTCAAGATGCATCCATTTACCTAGAAATATCTCAAGTTTATTCCTTACAGCAGAGTTCTAGTGAGTCCATTTTGTGTGTGTGTGTGTGTGTGTGTGTGTATGTGTGTATGTATGTGTGTGTGTGTGTGTGTGTATATATATATATATAAATATATATATATATATATGTATGTATCCATTGTCTTTATCCATTCATCTCTTTTTGGGCTTTGGGGCTGTTTCCAAGATTTAGCTATTACAGGCTGTGCTGCTTTAAACAGGGCTATGCATATATCACTGTGGTATGATGCTTCTAGCTCTTTGGGGAAGATACCAAGAAGAGGAACAGCTGGGTCAAATGGAACCTCTACTTTTAGTTTTTGAGGAATCTCCACACTGAGTTTGATAGTGATTGTACCATTATACATTCCCACCAACAGTGAAGAGGGTTCCTTTCCCCCCGCCCCCGCAGTATTGCCAACATTTGTTATTGGTTGATTTCTTGAAAATAGCCATTCTTTCTGAACTGAGATGGAATCTTATTGTTGTAGTTTGCATTTCTTTCTTTTTTTGGCGACAAGGTCCCACTTTGTAGTTCAGTCTGGCCCCAAACTCACTATGTAGCCCAGCCTAACCTTAAACGCACAGCAGTCCTGCCTCTGCCTCTCGAGTGCTGGTATTATACACATGGGCCACCATGCCCAGCATTGTGATATGTGGTTACTGGGGATTGAACTCAGGACCTTGTGCTTGCCAGGCAGTCTCCAAAACCACTGAGCTGAATACCTGGCCTTTCATTTGCATTTCTTGAATGAACAATGATATTGAACTTTCTTTGTTCTCTTCTTCACCTGAGAAATATCTACTTCAGGTGCCTATTTTTAGATTGAGTCTTTAAATTTGGGAAGTCCAGTTTCTTTTTGAATTCTTTTTTTTTTTTTTTTTTTGAGACAGGGTCTCACTTTGTAGTTCAGGCTGGCCCTGAGCTCAGCCTCAAACTCACATCACAGCAATCCTCCTGCCTCTGCCTCCTCCTGTCTCTGCCTCCCGAGTGCTGGGATTACAGGCGTGAGCCACTACGCCCGGCACTGTGGTATGTGGTACTGGTTGCTGCTGGGGTGAGTCTCCACGCCCAGTATTGTTATGTGGTTACTGGGGATCGAACAGGGTCCTTGCACGTGCAAGACAGGCACCGGAACCACTGAACCAAATCCCCGACCTCCCCTTGAATTCTTTATATATTTTAGATAGTAGTCCTTTGTCTGAGGAGTATCTAGTAAAGATTTTTATCCCATGCTGTGAGTTGTCTGTTCCCTCTGTTAGTGGTTTCCTTTATTGTGTAGCTTCCTACCCTTTTTTTTTTTTTTTTTTTTTGAGACAGGATCTCGCTTTGTAATTCAGGCTGGCCCTGAGCTCAGCCTCAAACTCACCTCACAACAGTCCTCCTGCCTCTGTCTCCCCAGTGCTGGGATTACAGGCATGAGCCACAGTTCCCAGCACTGTGGTATGTGGTACTGATTGGAGCTGGGCGTGAGTCTCCACACCCAGTTTTGTAGTGGTTTTCAGGGATCAAACCTGGGTCCTTGCGCTTACAAGACAGGCACCAGAACCACTGACCTAAATCCCCAACCCAGCTTCCTACCCTTTTGAGACTTAAAAGATTACTGGATGAAGAAGCCAGGGGAGAATGTTTGAGGTTAAGGTCCTATAAGAGAGTATCTTTAGGAAAATTTAGTATAGCTAGATTGTTAATTTAGGGGCTTGAAGAGGAGTTGTGGTGTGACAAAAAATGAGGTTGGAGAGCAAGGCTTACAGGGGATTTAAGCCAGTATTAGTTTGGGTCAGAAAACCTTTATGGATGAGCAAAAGCTGGGTATTGTGGAGGGCATGTGTAATCCTAGCATTTGGGAGGCAGAGTTAGGAAGATCTGGAGATTGAGACCAATCTGGCCTACAGAAAGAGAACCTGTCTCAAAATACCCAAACAAGGGCCAGGAATGTAGCTCCATGCCTGGCTAGTGTGAGGCTCTGAGTTTGATTTCCAGTTCAAAGAACAAAATAAAACAAAACACCAAGATGAAAAAAGATTTAAAAATCGGTGAAACATCCATACCTACCCCTCACCCATCTTCTGTTTTTTACTGGGAATGGAACTGCAAGCCTTTGTACCGAGCTACATCCTCAGACCTTTTTACAACATTTTGAGCCAGGATATTGCTAAGTTCCCAGTAGGAACTCCCATTTGCAGTATTTTACTTGAGCCTTTGAGAGTGCTGTAATTATAGGCTTGTAAGAAATAATGGATTACAGGTGTATGAAACCAGGCCTTTCTTGGATAGAAGGGTATAATCAGATTTTTTTTTTTTAGGTTTTTTGAGACAGGGTCTCGCTTTTGTGGTTCAGGCTGGCCCTGAGCTCAGCCTCAAACTCACATCACAATCCTCCTGCCTCTGCCTCCCGAGTGCTGGGATTACAGGCGTGAGCCACCACGCCCGGCACTGTGGATGTGGTACTGGTTGCTGCTGGATGTGGGTCTCCACACCCAGTATTGTTATGTGGTTACCGGGGAATCGAACCCAGGCCCTTGAGCCTGCAAGATAGGCGCCAGAACCACTGAGCTAACTCCCTGGTCCCGTGATTTTTTGAAAGATCCCTTTGGTCCAGTATGGAGAACTGAAACGGGGTGAATTTTGAAGCAGAGGACAAATTAGAAGGCTATTATAATTACCTTGACATTAATTTATAACACCCTGAACCAAGGTGGTGGCACAGGTACAGATGAAGTATGTTCAAAGATGACATTGAGTAAAATTGCTAGTTGTCTAAAGATGTGGAGGGAGAGGAATAGTGAAAGTTTCTATGGAGTTTCTGACTTGAGTAGCTGAGTGAAAGGCAAGGTCATTTATTGAAGGAAAGTCACCTGGAAAAGAACAGGTTTGGGGCAGAGGGAATGTGGTGATTACATTTTGGAAGTGTATTTAGTTTTGTGGACATGGAGTTTAGGAGAGAAGTAAGAGTTGGATCTTAGGTGCCATCACAACTGCAGAGTAAGTGGTGAAGAACATATGTAAAAGTGCTTGGTAACATTTATATTGAGAGGAAGAGCTGTTAGACTGTGAACTCTCAAGAAAGCTGTTTTCTTTCCAGAATAATACACAGACTGGTAGTGATTTACATATAATTCCAGAGTTTACAAAAATGTGCATCTGTATACCTCAAGGTAAAGTGAAAGAAGAGGACCTAGGGCAGAATCCTAAAGAACCTCATCTTTTATGGGTAGAGTATAGAAAAGTCTAGCAAAGGAGACTTAGAATAAGTTTTATGCCCTGTGTAAATGTGATGTTAACAGACCCATTGGATGTATTTGCCAGTGATGTCAGTAATGCTTTGGCCAAATGGATTAGGGGCTGTGGTGGATTGAAGAGTTACGGAGAGGTAAAGAAGTGAAGTTGGAAGTACTTATAACAGTTCTTTGAAGAAGTTTATGAAAAAGAAGAGGTGATTGGAGGAAGTTTGCATAGAACTTGAGTAGGTTTAAATGCCCACAGAGACAAGGTAGAGGAGTGTATAGTGGCTTTCAAGGTCTTTCTCTGCGAAGTAATTGGGGTGGGATATCCGGACACAGATGGAATGGTAATTTTAGACAGGAGAGTGGATATTTTCAGTAGAAAAAATTATGAAAACAAATCTGCGGCAAGAATTATCCTGTTTTCTAGTTTTTGGAAGTTGGGTGTGAAATCATTTCACATTGTGAATCATAGGATAGTGTTTAAAAAAATCATCACTTCATTAATACTGAAGATTATAATTTGGATTTGTGTGTGTTGTGTGTTTTGATTGAGAGTAGTCAGTTTATATGATGATAAAAGTTTGAGGAGTTCTTCTAAATCCAGTTTATGATTTGATATTTCTTGTGTCCCTGGTTTTGAATTTTTTTGTTTTAAAAAACAATTGTCTCTAAGACATGGACTAAGGGGCTAATATAATAAGTCAGCATCTTGTGCTTACTTAGTATATTTATTTACCTATAGTATCTGTCTTAAGAATTTTTTATATGAACTTCTAAAGTGACTATATCCAAATTCTCAAGTTTATGTTAAATACATTTTTTTTTTTGAGACAGGTTCTCACTTTGTAGTTCAGGCTGGCCCTGAGCTCAGCCTCAAACTCACATCACAGCAATCCTCCTGCCTCTGCCTCCTCCTGTCTCTGCCTCCCGAGTGCTGGGATTACAGGCGTGAGCCACTACGCCCGGCACTGTGGTATGTGGTACTGATTGCTGCTGGGCGTGAGTCTCCACACCCATTATGGTGTATGGCTACCAGGGATCAAACCTGGGCCCTTGCAAGACAGGCGCTGGAACCACTGAGCTAAATCCCCAGACTGTTAAATGCATTTTTATACACTGAACCATCAATAATTGTAACTAATTGGACCATTAAAACTGAAAAATGGATCAGGGATTTAGCTTAGTGGCTTCAAGCGCAAAGTCCTGAGTCTGATCCCTGGTACTACAAAAAACCCAAAACAGACAGACTGAGAAATGTGAGCCGAACATTATATTTACTATTTTGTAGATTAAATTTTAAACACATGAAAATTTATCTTTCTCTTTATTCACCAAGAATGAGGAAGTTTGATTGTATATAAGTTGCAATTTTAGAAATAAAATGTATTTACGTGCTATAAAATATATCTTTTATAGTGCGTAATATAGTGTTTTTTTAATGTATACACAGGTACATTCATCCATATAAGTAATAGTTAAGTAAATTTGTACAAGATAACTCAGGTTTGGGATATCTAACTTTTAAAGAACATGGTGGTAGGATGCATTTTATCAAGGTGATGGATTAAGGGAGGTAATATATCTTTATGTAAAGTTTCTGTTGCATTTAGGTAGAGGAAAATATTTTTTAAAAATATCTATATCAGGAAAGCTTTATCTTTTTTTTTTTTTTTTTGAGACAGGGTCTGGCTTTGTAGTTGAGGCTGGCCCTGAGCTCACTATGTAGGCCAGGTCAGCCTTGAACTCACAGCAGTCCTCCTGTCTCTGCCTCCTGAGTGCTGGGATTACAGGCATTGTGTTTGGTACTGATTGCTGAGATTGCAGGCGTGAATCACCATGCCCAGTGTTGTGGTATGTGGTTACGGGGGATTGGGGTATTGAACTCGGATTGCGCAACTTTCCAGGCAGATGTCAGAACCAGTGAAGCTTTGTCTTATTTTTGATCATTTTCAGTATAAAATTATTTATCCCTAAAATAAACAACCTCAATTACCTATTCTCTCTTCAGAACTAATTTTTCTGCTTGTGCTGGTTTTCTCTTAATCTTGTAGGTAGGTAAGTAGAAATTGTCAGAGTCCTGATTAGATTCACATTTATGTAGTTCCTTGCTATCAGCTGTTAGGAGTAATCATTGTTAAAGTTGTCACCATTGATGTTTAGCTATCTTTTGTTTGCTGGTTGGTCTGTAGTCAAAGTTCATGATCAGATTTCAGACATTGCTGTTTAGTTAAGACATAAGCATCCATGTTGTTTTCAGTGGTTTAAAATGAAACAATGACATCTTACCATTTTATTTTAATTTTTCCCATGTATTTTTTTGTTTCTTTTACAGTACTCTGTGCAAAAAACTTGGTGAAAAAGGATTTTTTCCGTAAGTAAATTAATTTTAACTATGTCTGTATATCTTGTATATCCTGTGCAGATTTTTTGGATAACATTTTTCAGAATTGTCGGGTTTAGGGATTTCTGAATTCAGAAATATACTCTTGTTTTATGAATGCTTTTTTCAGATCCTTTGACATTACATTTTTGGTGCTTTTTAGCTTAGCATCTTTCCTTTATCCCTCCTGCATATTTACGTGAATGTGTGTATGCAGGTGTGTAAATGCAGATACACGTAATGCATATGCAAGTTGTGCCTACTATTAGATTTGTGGAAAACATTTAAGAAAATATTTTGCAAATAGTGTTTTTAAAAAACATTTCATAGGAAATTTTACCCTTGTATTCAGGATTCATTCAAAAGTAGAAAAATCACTGAGGTTGCTTGGAGTTTGCAGAGTAATAAGAATGAAATCTTTGCCACCTTTGGATACAGATGCACTTGTGTCTCAAATTCTAGAGCAAGTGTTTGGTTCCACTATCTGCAGTCTGTTTATCAATTGGTTGTGAAGTTTTTTGTAGCTTTATTTAGACTTAAATTTTGAGAGAGACAATTAGAAAGTACCATGTATGTTAAAAATTTTAACCTTAATACTTCAAATTATTTAATAAAGCGAGGGATTTAGCTCAGAGGTTCTGCTGCCTGCCTTGCAAGCACAAAGTTCCTAGTTCAGTCTCTGGTAGCAAAAAAGATATTTAATAGAATTTTAATAATTGAGACAGGGTCTCGCTTTGTAGTTCAGGCTGGCCCTGAGCTCAGCCTCAAACTCACATCACAGCAACCCTCCTGCCTCTGCCTCCCGGGTGCTGGGATTACAGGCATGAGCCACCACGCCCAGCACTGTGGTATGTGGTACTGGTTGCTGCTGGGGTGAGTCTCCACATCCAGTATTGCATATGATTAACCGGGGATTGAACCCGGGCTCTTGTACTTGCAAGATAGGCGTCAGAACTACTGAGCCAAATCCCCGGCCCGAGAATATTATTTTAAAATTTAAGTCCTCTCATGCAGCAAAAAAATCCTTCTGTGTATGTGCTTTCTGATTTGGTTTGACATTAATTTTCAAGAATTTGATTAAAAGAAATAATAAGTGCTCTCTTTTGTGTGTGTGTGTGTGTGTGTGTGTGTGTGTGTGAGAGAGAGAGAGAGAGAGAGAGAGAGAGAGAAAGCCTTGCTGTGAGGTTCAGGCTGGCCATAAACTCACTATGTAGCCCAAGCAGCCATTGAACTTGTGATCCTCCTGCCTCAGCCTCCCAAGTGCTGGAATTATAAACATGCACCACCACAACAAGCAATAAACTGTTGCTCTATTTTAAAATCATACTTAATTCACCCCTTTTGAAATTGTATTACTTCACATCTTCCTAAAATAGGATCTGAATTAGAAAACCATTAAACAGAGTAATTTGAAACAGGAAGAAAATTGCAAGCAGTCTTCAGGGTATGTACCTCATGCCCCCTATCCCCACAAACCCAGTGGCTGTAGAACTAACTCCCCCCTCACTCTGCTGCCACCAATTTGTATTATTTTTCATGGTGCTGCTCTACCCTATGCCTGTTAACCAAGGTGTACTTTTTCCCACTCTTTTTAAGGTTTATCTGTAGTAGGGTTTATACTAGTGGAACTGCAAATTGGCAGATAAGATTAGATAGGCTGGTGACAAGGAGAAAAGAAAAAGGAGGGAAGTGAGCAGTCTCACTGCTGTTTTGGTACCTTCCAAAACATCTGCTATGGTTTGAAGATCTTCAGCTTTGTCTCCCAACCTTCCTTTGCTAATCCTTTTCCTTTCTCTAGATTCCCAAGATAAAGCTTCTCCAATAAAATACCCAGGTATTCTTGTCTCAGGTTTGCTAAGAAATCTAGAGGAATTTTACATCGATTCTTTTTTTCCCTGTCTTTAAATTGTAAGTGAAGGAAAGAAAAAAATCTTTCCCCCTTTTCATTGGTGTAGACATAAAAATTGATAAAAATGTTATGAGTATAGTTTGTTTTAGAGACAAGATTAGGGAAAATTGTAACTTTAAAACTCAGAATACTACTAGACAGCTGCTGGCCAGAAAGGGAAATAGGAAAACTATTCCTCAGGTATTCAGACGGACCTCAGCCAGAGATGGAAATGTGTCGCAGGTTCTCACTGGCTGGTGTTCCAAAATCATTGTTGTGGTAAATTCAAATGTATATTTCTAGATGTTTTTAACCTGTTTATAATTTGAGGTTTGCCACATTAATTTCTGAGAAACACATAGTTTCTAATGTTTTAAATTTGAGTGTGTTTATTGATCAGAATACAATTATTATTTTTTTAATTTTTTTGAGACAGGGTCTCGCTATTGTAGTTCAGACTGGCCTTGGGCTCACTATGTAGTCCAGGCAAGCCTTAAACTCACAGTAGTCGTCCTGCCTCTGCCTCCTGTGTGCTGGGATTAAAGGCATGAGCTACCACACCCAGCATTGTGGTGTGTGGTTACTGGGGATTGAACTCAGGACCTTGTGTTTGTGAGGCAGGCACTGGAACCACTGTGCTAAATCCCTGGCCCGAGAGTACAATTATTAATAATAAAGTATTGTTAACTTTTTGTGATTTAGTTTAAATTATGAGAAATGAGAAGGTAAATTTTAATGTGAAACATTACTACAGGATGATGAAACATATATATTTATTTCATTGTGGGAAAAAATTCTGCCATGTATTGCCTTTTGCAGAGTAATTTAAATGTGAAGTAATAATTGTTTGTTCTAGTATATTATCCTTGCAGAGAAAAGGGTTGTTGACTCATGTTTTGAAACCATTATCAAGCATGCCAGCTTTAAAAACCAGTCACTGCTTCTTTTCCCCCCAGATTTCAGCAGGAAAATTGTCAATCATGGAGTGATAGGCTGAAGAATTTTTTTTTTTTTTGAGACAGGATCTCGCTTTGTAGTTCAGGCTGGCCCTGAGCTCAGCCTCAAACTCACATCGCAGCAATCCTCCTGCCTCTGCCTCCCGAGTGCTGGGATTACAGGCGTGAGCCACCACGCCCGGCACTGTGGTATGTGGTACTGGTTGCTGCTGGGTTGAGTCTCTACACCCAGTATTGTTATGTGGTTACCAGGGATCGAACCCAGGCTCTTGTGCTTGTAAGACAGGCGCCGGAACCACTGAGCTATATCCCCGGCACAGGCTGAAGAATTTTATAGGGAGCGTCCAGCATTCAGATTGTACTGTTAGGTTTTATCATACAATTATACATTTATTTATTCATTATCTGTGTTTTCTGTAAAGAACTTTTTATTAGTATCAGATTTTTTTTTTCCACTTTTGTACAATATTTTTTAAAAAGGTTGATGGCTAGTTGTGGTGGTGCATGCCTCTAATCCTAGCCTTCTGGAGACCTGTGGCAGTGGGATTGCAGTTTGAATCTTACTAGGCTATTAATGACCTAGTGAGATCTGTCAGAATAAAAAATAATACAAAAGTGCCAGGGTAGAGCTCATTGTGAAAGCCTTGGATTCAATCCCCAGCATCCCTTCCTACCCCTACACAAAGATTTATTTGTAATATAGTGTAGTAAAATATTTTCTAGAGGCCCTTTCAGTCACTCAGAATGAATATGAGCTGGCTGATTTTTTTTTCACCATCCAATCCATAATAAAGCTTTATTTTCTTTGGAAAATAACTAGGTTTTAAATTAAAATTATATTTCAATATTATTTGTAGCTAAGTACATTTGTGTAATAAGGAGGTTCTTGAGCTAAGGTGTTTGATCTGACTTGTAAGTGATGGGAAGAACTGAGAAATTTTTAAAATACAGAAAATACCAGTAGAGGTCTCACTAGCATTAGAAAACTAGTTTTTCACACCACATCATGAGTAACTTCTTAAGTTTTTGTAAACTAGTTAGTATAATCAGTTTAAGTTGCAACTTAGGTATTTTTGTTTTTGTTAAGATACAGAGCTCATGTTTTGGTTTATTTTATTGCTTAAAAATATTAGGAAACTTGGATCCAGACTTTTCTACTTTATTAAGTATCTGGAAGACACACCTGAAGGTTTATATGAAAAGTTTTTCTTAAGCCTTACTTTTTTTTTCTTTCTTTTTTGAATTACTGGGAATTGACCCCAGGGCCTTTACTACAGACCAAGTTGCAAGCCTTTTTTTATTTTTTATTTTGACAGGGACAGGGACTAAGTTGTCCAGGGTGGTGCAAACTTGTGATCCTCTTATCTCACATCTCTCACAGTACTGAGGTCAGAAGTGTGCACCACAGTGCCTAGGTGAATTAACTAGCTACTTAACTAGTTAACTAATTATTTAACTAGTTAAATAGTACCCAAAGGGGAGCTAGAAATGTGGTTTTTGGTTTTGCTTGATATATACATTTATATATTTATTTATTTAGATAGTAAAATAAAGAGAATATGGATTGGATTCTTCTCAGGAAAAAATACTTTTAATATTATCCAAGGAAGAGGTAAAAACTCATTAAGCAGCTGGGCGTGGTGGTTTGCACCTGTAATCCCAGCCCTCAGAGGCAGGAGGATTATCTCAAGTTCAAGGACAGTTTGGGCTACATAGTGAGTTCAAGGCCAGCGTGTGAGAAGTTGTCTAAAAAACAACAACAAAACCCATTAGACACATTTATAAATTAAGAATTATTGAAATAATGTGACTAGCGCTAAACTTCAGACAGTACAGTTAAGTGGATTTGATACCATAACTTACTAATTTTCTTTAAAATTTATTAATTCAAATTTGATCTTCCTTTATTTGAAAAAACAAGAATCTTGGAATTGGGGAAATGGAAAGGCAGTTGCTGGCAGTTCTTGAATGTTGGCAAATTAGTATTTTGACTTCTAGCATTTAAATTATCATTTTTGTTTCTTTAGTGTTCTTAGTTCCATTTTCTCTTGACTTTATTTTTTGTCCAAAAGGACCATTATTGCTGGGCATGGTGGTGCATGCCTGTACTTCCAGTACTTGGGAGGTTGAGGCAGGAGGATCACTTTGAGTTGGAGGCCAGCTTGAGGTACATAATGAGTTCAAGTCTATCCTCAACTACTAGAGTGATCTTGTCTCAAAACAGACAAACAGACAAACAAGGCCACTATTGCTTTGGGCAGGAAAAACAACTACTGTGCCATCTTTGACACTGGTTCCTTATGAATTTTTATAATACCTTTTGGAGTGGTTCTTTTGTCATTTCCTTTCCCTTTCTGTGTGACTTGTTTCATTCTTTGTCTTCTCATCCTACTTTTGGATTATGTAGTTGTCTTAGATACTTTTCTTGTGCTGAGACAAAATACCCAACACCCTAAGTTAAAGGAGGAAAAATTTATTTAGTTTACAGTTGGTAGAGGTTTCAGTTCATAGATGGCTGTCTTTAACGCAGGGTGGCATGGTAGAGAGGCATCACAGAGGAGAAATAGCTTATGAGAGACAGTTGGCAACAAGCAACAAGTAATGTTACAACTTTTTTTTTTTTTTTTTTTTTGGAAACAGGGTCTCATTTTTGCAGTTCAGGCTGGCCTCGAGCTCAGCTTTGAACTCATAGCAATCTTCCTGCCTCTGCCTCCCAAGTGCTGGGATTACAGGCATGAGTCACCACACCAGCACTGTGGTACTGGTTCTGATCGCTGATGGGAGTTGTTACCAGGGATGGAATAGGCCCTTGCACTAGCAAGGCAGGTGCTGAAACCACTGAGCTAAATCCTCAGCCTACTAACTCTTTTTTTATCCTTTATATTTTATCAAGGCCTTTGGGTGGATAGCATCATCTGCACGGTTAATCCTTCCTAGAACTCTGCCAAACTAATGATGAAGTGATTTAATAATTACATACCTTTTATCACACTGTCACAGTTCTAGATTCAGCTGCTTATGAAAAATCCCTATTTCTGACCACATGAAGCTTTGGAGGGACATCCAGACACAAGACATAACAATGACAATTTTATAGTGGTTTCTATGCTGGTAGCTTTTTCTTCTAATCTTTCCTAGAAAAAAACTCCTAGAAAAATCATGACTGTATTTCTGTCCATGTTCAAGAACTGTATCACACTTCCTGAGATTTATTTACTTCCATCCATACTTATTTTCTGAACTTCTCAGTCTTATTTCTTGCAGTGTTTAACTTTTTACCAACACAAACAATTTGGTTGGTTTTTCCAGGCCCCTTCAAATATCGTTCTAGTCTCTTTGGTTCTCCTCCTGTTGCCAGGAAAGTCTTCCTTACCTGTTTGTCCTTTAAGCTTCAGCTGAGTTCCCTCATACTTTCTTTTCTATTCAAACTATTCTTGTGGTTTTCTTAGTTCATATATTTATTATTGAACTACATAGTATGTCAGCGGTAGGTATACAGCACAGTTGGTGAGAACGTGATATCTAGAGGTAGGCAGCATGTGCTTGAATTTAGAATCCAAACTTTAGGCCCTGGTTTTGCCACTTAACTAGTGTGTGACTTTAGACTAGTTGACCACTTAGTACCTCAGTTTCCTTTTCAGTAAGATAGGGCAAATGGCAGTATCTACCTACAGGGTTGTTATGAGGATGAAGGATATGTGTAAAATAGTACTCTACATGTATTTTAAGTATTTGATATTTTAATCAGTATAGCCAAGCATTATTTATTCTCAGTCTGTCTCCCCCTATGGGGCCATATAATCTTCCCAGCTAGACCATGTCTTAGTCACTTTCCTTGTTGTTAGGACAGAACACCCAACACTTGCAACTTAGGGGAGAGCTTTATTTTACCTCACAGTTAGTCTCTAGTCAGTTGTCTGTGAAGTATAAACAGTATGGAGGAAAATTCTGACAAAGGAAAACTGCTCATGTTGTAATGACCAAGAAGCAGAGAGAGAACAGGGAAGAACCACCGAGGAAGATTACCTTTCCAGGTCACATCCCCAGTGACTCCTAGCAGCAAGTCCAGTACTTCAGTGAATTCATGAGTGTGGTGCCCCCGTGATCACTTTCCAAGCACACGAGGCTATTAGATCTAACCTATAACAGACAGTAAGCTCTTTTATGGCAAAGTATTACATTTTTGCCTTAGTCTGTCATCACTCATGAGAGTCACTCAAAAAAAGTTGTTGGC
>PVIR01026773.1:0-23559 GCA_004026965.1 Petromus typicus | reverse complement strand
GGTTTTTTGAGACAGGGTCTCGCTTTGTGGTTCAGGCTGGCCCTGAGCTCAGCCTCCAACTCACATCACAATCCTTCTGCCTCTGCCTCCCGAGTGCTGGGATTACAGGCGTGAGCCACCACGCCCGGCACTGTGGTATGTGGTACTGGTTGCTGCTGGGTGTGGGTCTCCACACCCAGTATTGTTATGTGGTTACCAGGGAATCGAACCCAGGCCCTTGCGCTTGCAAGACAGGCGCCAGAACCACTGAGCTAACTCCCCAGCCCCTGTATGTGATATATCTTGATTCTTATTTTTTCCCATTCTCTTGTCTCCCTTCAGTCCCCTAACCTCCTCTATATATATAAGCTTTTCAAAGAATGGAAAGAAATAATTTAATGGTAAAAAGGAAAAATTGGGAACAAAACAAAAACAAACTACCCAAATTAAAAGACCCAATCAAAAAATGTGTAACTGAAATGCACAGACACTTCTAAGTACAAATGGTCAATAAATACATGAATAATTTTTAATATCACTCATCACTCAAGAAATGCAAATTAAAAGAACTCTGAGACTACAGAGGGATTAACTACCATTGAGAAATATAAACATAGCAAATGCTTGAATCTGAAAGGAAAAAGAGACCTTTCTACATTACTGGGAGTGTGAACTAGCTCAACCACTATGGAAATGAACGTAGTGACTCCCCAAAAACATAAAGCTAGATATATCATTTGACCCAGTTGTTTACCTTCTAAGTGTTTTCCCCAAAGATTTAAAGACACCATACATGCAAATTTATGTTTACAGCAGCACAACACAATAGCTCAATTTTGGACATGGCCTGATGGATAAAGAAAATGTATTTATATATATTGGAGTACTAGTGGGCCATAAAAATGGAAGCTTGAGTCATTTGTAGGAAAATGTATGTACCTTAAGGCCATAATATTAAAAATATGAAAAATATGAAATAAATTTAGACACATAAGCTTAAATATCACAAGGTTGCTCTTATCTAAAAAATCAAAATATAAAAATAATTAGCAAAAACAAAAGAAGATAATAGAAATAAAAGAGATGGATCCTCAGCATATGGGAAGGGAACCAAGAGTTGGAGGTGATGTAGGGAAGGGAAAGAAATTAGATTTTTAAAGAGAAAAGGAATTATGACATTTTATGTACTGTACCAAGTTGGTACCAGGAACATGTTAATTACCAGAAACCTGTTAAGTCAAAAAAAAATACAGTCAATACCATCCAACACTTTCTCATAAAGAAAACACTTGAAAAACTAGTAAAAAGAATTTTATAAACATTATAAATGGTATCAATAAAAAATGCATTCTCAATATTAAAGACAGAAACCTTTCTCTAATACCAGAGAAAAAACATCAATTTTTACCATTTAACACTGTATAAAATTTCTAGGTGGAGCAATACATTAAGAAATTAAAAGTATCCAAATTAGAAAGGTAGAAAACATTGTTTAATGGTGCTTTTTTTTTAATGGTAGCTAAAATCCTCTGAGAGTAGTGGTTGAAAAATATGAATATATTCCAAGCCACTGAATTTATACTTTGAAAGTGTGAAAACGGTTAAAATTTCATGAGAAAAAATCTTAGACAAAACAAAGCAAAAGCAAAGAGAATGAAAAGCAAAAGTTTATCTAATAACATTTAGAAGAAAATAATTCACCATTACTAAATTATGATCAAGACTGAATGAAATTACTAAACTTAATGAAGTGAACACACTATAAATGGATACATTTAGCCCCAGAACTGAACAAAAGATGGCAAGACAACAAAAAACTAAAATTTGGTAGAAGTACTGATAAAAAGGAAGCATAAAACTACGGAAATAGTTTCCTACATGGGAAGGAAATGGGAATGACTGCTTAAAAGTACACATTTCATATAACAAAATTCAAAATTATTTTGCCCTGTAGGTCAAATGAATGGATAATCTGACTTAAAAATAGACATGAGACATTAAACAGCAAAACAGTAACAAATACAAATCAGACTGCTGTACTTTGATACAATCATGTCTAAAATTATTTCTTACATACAAACAATAATAGTCTTCATTTCTTACTTTTCCTTATCCTAACTGGCAAGAAAAGTGTTTCCAAGTGTTTCTGTGCAAGAGACAGCTCACATTAATCTAGAAGGAGTTATAGTTTCAAGTGAACCAGCCTCTCCTTTGATGTATGTGTAGTTAAGTACAGAGGTTGCTGTAAACCACACTCCCAGGATCACATGGATGTGGATGTTCCAGAAAGATCTACGGTGCTGATGAACATCCTTTTCTGATTATGACTTTATTCTCTCCAAGCGGTTCAACACAATCCTTTTATGTACTCACTCAACAGATATCGTTAAGCATCCATGTCCTGCTCTTTGACCTTTCTTGCCACTGACTCCTGACATTATTGACCTCAGTTTAACCACACGACACTACTCTTTCCAGCTTCATCTTCACTGTTTCTTTCTAGATTCTGGTCTCAGTGTGTCCAGCCACAGTCTAGAACTTGATAAAAATACCTAATAGCAGCTAATACCTACTTGTTATTACTTGATGACAATTTCTTTGCCTTCGTTTATAATTTTATTTGATCACTGCCTGTGAACCTTATCTGCAGAATCAGGAAAATATTAACCCTTGCTCCTAACAGTGCTCTATAGAAAAGTAGCCCATGTGGGGAACATCTAGCTCCTCTTCTGGCTACTGACTCTTCCCATATGGTAATTTGTTTAAGTTGGCTTGAGCAGAAACTGCCAAGAATTTCTTCTGCATGATGTCTATAATGCATTGTGTTAAAATAGAAAGAGCCCAATTTGATAAACTGAACTCATTTAAAAGTACCTACTAGCTATATCACTTCTATTTACAGGATTCAATTTTATTACTTACAGTAAAGTTGTCTTTCTGCCCATTCTGAAATCGAACCTCGTCTGCTCCATAAAGATATATGGGGGAAGAACTTCTGTACTGTCCATATAATATAATATAAATCTGCGAGCTTGTCCCTGCATTTGGCAAGTCACTGGTGATTATGGAAACTTTCCAGTTACCACCTACAGAAGCACAAATGACACACATTATGGCAATTTACAGAAATGAAAGACTCACAACTACAGGTCATATAATGACTAGGACAGGCCACAAATACACAAAGGTCGACTTCTCAGGAAAAGTATCTTAAGAAGGACTTAAAATTTGGTTTTTAAACTACTCAAATTTGCTATATCCCACAACATGACTATGAAAACGTTTCCGGAAGATCTTTACTAAAAGGCTCGATAAAAACCATCATCCTGTTATAATTGGCCATGTCTGGACAATCAGAAAGAAGTCACTACAGAAGCTTCTATTTGTCAAAATATTTCTACCAACCTTAACTCTAATACGTAATATGTGCATTCAGAATTATACCTTTTACATTTTTTGAGTTTGGATATATTCTGAAATAAAAGCATAATTAGAATTAGAAAAGTTGGAAAATATCTGAAAAACCATCCAGTATAATTTAATTTATTATTATATGTCCTCGGCTAATTAGTTAATTATCTGAATTTCACAAATGCTAGGTAAATTTTCAACATATAAAACTACTGCTAAAAATATATGGCTCACTGTGAATATAAAAAAGGAATGATTGAAGATTATAACACATTAATAGTGGCATGACATAACTTCCTAGGATTTCTATTGAGTTCTGCCAGCTTTACCTAGAGCAAACATTAGAAAGTTAACCTATAAGAAAAGTGAAATATGGAAAATTAGGAAATACACTTAAGATTACTTAAAATGTACAAATACACAGCAATAAAACTCAGAACTAGGGTTGGGAATTTAGTTCAATGGTTCTGGTGCCTGCATTGCAAGTGCGAGCGCCCAGGTTCAATCCCCAGTAATCACGTACAACAGTACCGGGCATTGGTTACTCATGCCCACCAACAATCAGTACCACATACCACAGTGCCAGGCATGATGGTGCTATAATCCCAGCACTTGGGAGGCAGAGGCAGGAGGATTGCTGTGGAGTAAGTTTGAGGCTGAGCTCAAGGCCAATCTGAACTACAAAGTGGGACCCTGTCTCAAAAAAAAAAAAAAAAAAAAAAAAACCCTCAGAACTAAGGATAAAGTGATACTCAATCCAACTAACCATAATTTCTTCAAGTAAATTTTCAGTTTTGATCATTAACGTAAGTAATCAGGGTGGGGATTTAGTGCAAGTGCTAACACACACCTACCTTGGAAGCACAAGGGCCAATCCCCAGTATCACAAAAAAATACATTTTTAAAAAACAAAATAAGTAATCAAATTCTAGGTGTACGTAAGGCATAAAACAAGTATGGTAAATTAACATATAAATGTAAAATTCTTTTTACAATAGAAAATTGTATTTTATTTGTCCCAAACATGGTAAAAAGGCAGATTAGGCAATCAAGTCTTCTTGGTAGACAATCCTTTATTAAGTAAAAACATAATTCTTTAAAATGAGTAGAAAATTACTATCTTTATAACAGAAGCAGCAGCTAAATTGCAATTATAAACTTAGAGATGGGAGAATTTGAGCTGCTTTATGTATAATACCTGGCATGCTGGTGCTTGTTTAAATAAAATGAAATAAAGCTCTTCAGATTCTCCTCTCAGAAACGCAGCAAAAGAGGTCAGGGGAGAATCGATACTTGCTAAATGGGCAAGAACCGAATCAATAGGAAAAGAAATTGCATTTCCCAACAACTGAGATGGAAAAGGATGAAAAGTGTATGAAGAGAAACAAAAATAAAAACAGTGAAATGTTATGTCTGTTTACCGTAAGTTTCTATACCTCCCTAAATGACTAATTCATTAAAACTTTATTCTTGCAAAAGAGTACCATGAAAATTGTAGTAGAACTTGAAGAGGTCCAGTGGGGGGAGAGGATTGACAACTAAGATGACATTTTGTACTCCATTATATTACCGATGTAAGATCAGCCTGGTTAAAAGATATATTCAAATCCTAGTTCTTAGGTGACCTTTTTATTTGGAAATAGAATCACTGCAAACATAACTAAAATAGAAATTATTATAAAGTCATATTGGAGTAGGGTAGGTCAGCCCCTTTATCTAGGATATATTTAGATTTTTTTTGTTGTTTGTTTATTTTTGAGATGGGGTCTCACGTTGTAGTTCAGGCTGCCCCTGAACTCACTATGTGGCCCAGGCTAACCTCGAACACCGAGCAATCCTCCCGGCATTGTGGTATGTAGTACTGGGGATCAAACACAGGACCTTGAGCTTGCCAGGCAGATGCTAGAACCACTGAGCTAAACCCCCAGCCCTATCCAAGATATATTTAAATGTAAGATTCTGATGAAGTGAGGCTAACTAGTAGAAAATTTTTTTAAAAAATGAATAGAAATTGAAGTAACAACAATAATGAAGCCAGAAAATGCGTATTATTGTAAATTAAACCAAAAAGATACAAAACATATGCCATAATTTATGCAAAGTAGAAGTTAAGAAGTGATTGACATAAAAGATTTCAAAAATTTGCAGGGGACCTAACCTAGTTTTTTCAGGAACATGGTAAGAGAAAAAAGACAAAAATTCTACAGAAGTCAACACTAGGCTCACACCTATAATCCCTCTGTTAATCCTCAAATTGAGCAGGAATACACTGAACAGGTCAATGGACAAGAGAAAAAACAGAATATAGATAGTAGGCAAATAGTCTAATAAAAGACCATAATGATCACCAGACACACAAAACTAAAAATCTGAGTAACTTTTATCATTGAAAAATTATAATAAATTATAGTTCAAATGTTTTCACCAAGAACTCCAGGACCAGACAGTGTTCTTTCAAACCTTAAAAAATTAAAATAAAATAAAATCAGCTCTACACAATCCTTTGGAATACTTAGCTTATTATATGAAAGGAACATGACTCTGATACCAAACCAGAAAAAAAAAATTAGAAAATTACAGAATAATTACTGTCATGAGCATAGAAATATTCTCAAAGAGTGTTAGAAAAGTAAGTCAAAGGCTGGGGATTTAGTCCAGTGGTTGCTTGCGTCTGCCTTACAAGCCCAAAGACCTGGGTTCTATCCCCAGTAACCACATAGAATAATGCCAAGCATGGTAACAAGCCCACCAGCAATCAGCACCACATACCACAGTGCCAGGCGTGGTAGCTCATGCCTGTAACCCCAGCACTCGGGAGGCAGAGGCAGGAGGACTTCTGTAAATTCAAGGCTGGCCTGAGCTACATAGTAAACTCAGGGCCAACCTGAACTACAAAGTGAGACCCTGTCTCAAAAAACAAAACAAAAAAAGAAAAGTAAGTCAAACACAATTTCCAAGTTTGTGTGAGGAAATGAAAGTTCTTTAACATTCAGAAATCTATCAGTGTGTCTCATTGTTCTAACAGAACAAAGAGGAGCATTAAATTATACTATCATTACTCATTTCAGAAGCATAAACATAATGAGACAAAATGCTACATAGAACAGAATATTGGTAACTAAAATCAGTGTAAGTACAAACCTTGGTAAAGATGTTGAGCAAACAGAACTCTCATGAGTAACCAGAGAGAATATAAAATGGTACAGTATTTTGAACTCTTTGGTAGTTTTTCTTAAAGTTAAACAAACAATATATATCCCTGCTACTGTATCCAAGTAATTTACCCAAAGAAAAAAGGGAATATATAGAAAAGTTTTGTACATGAATTTTCTAGGTCTATCACAATTGATAAACTCCTGAGTAAATCAAATGTTCATCAGAAAGTGTTGCATAATGAAATTTGTCTTCACAAAAGATATGCTCAGCCTGGCAAATGATACACACTAATTTTTTTAAAATCATTATTGGTACATTACATATACACATCGTGATTGCACTCCACAATGGGGATTTGTACCAGTAGAAGACACAACTTAATTCTCATTTTTTTCCATAGCCCTACCTACCCTACCACCCCCCATATACATAATATTTGTTTCCTTTTTGTTATAATCTTATTATTATTCCCCCTTCACTCTATTTACTTTGGGCATTTTCTATTTCACAATATATAACATACAATTCTAGTACTCATTTACATCTTTATTTCCTCATACCAGAGAAAAGATGTGATATGTACCTACCTGTGCCCTATTTATTTCACTGATGAGGATATCCTCAAGGTATGTCCATTTAAGTAGAAATAATTCAAACTTATCATTTTTATAGCAGAGTAGTACTCCATTCTCTAGAAGAACCACAGCTTTTTTATCCAGTCTCCAGTTGATGGACACTTGGGTTGTTTCCAAGATGTAGCAATCACAAATTGGGCTGCTATATACATGGGTGCACATATGTCACTGTGATATGAGTCTTTTAATTCTTGTGTGTATATACCTAGCAAGGCAATGGCCGGGTCAAATGGGACCTCCAGTCCTAGCTTTTTGAGGAATTTCCAAACGGATCTCCACAGGGGTTGGACGAGTCTACAGTTCCACCAACAGTGGAGAAGGGTTCCTTCTTCTCCGCAGCCTCGCCAACATTTGCTACTGGCTGAATCTAAAATGGCAGCCATTCTATGTGGAGTGAGATGAAATCTCAGTGTTGTTTTCATCTGCATCTCTCAAATGACTAATGATGCTGAGCATTTCTTTATATGCTTCTTAGCTGCTCTTACTTCTTCCTCTGAAAAATATCTGTTCATTTCAGATGCCCATTTTTGAATTGGGTCTTTAAATTTGGGTGGGCTGATTTTTTTGAGCTCTTTATATATTCTAGATAGTAGCCTTGTGTCTGAGGAACAGCGGGTAAAGATTTTTTTTTCCCACATTGTTGATTGCCTTTTTGCTCTGTTGGTGGTTTCCTTTGCTGTGCAGAAGCTTTTTAAAAGAAATGATACACACTTATAATCCCAGCCCTCTGGCAGGCTGAGGCAGGAAGATCACGGCTAAAGGCCAGTCTGAGAAATTTAGCAATTTAAAGGGACACTGTCTCAAAAACTTATTCAAAAATGCTAGGAAAAAGGAGGAGGAGATGGGGTACAAGGGTGGATTAAGAAAATGAACTTCTGGGGCCTGGGATTTAGCTCAGTGGTTCCAGCACCTGCACTGCAAATGCAAGGGCCCAGGTTCCATCACAGTAACCACATACAACAATTCCAGGTGTGGAGACTCACATCCACTAGCAATCAGTAGTACCACATATCACAATTCTGGATGTGGCGGCTCACACTTATAATCCCAGCACTTGGGAGGAAGAGGCAGGAGGAACGTTGTGAGTTCGAGGCTGAGCTCAGCGCCAGCCTGAACTACAAAGTGAGACCCTATCTCCCAAAAAAAAGAACTTCTGAGCTGGATGGCCTGCTTTCCAGGGCAGGTCTGGATTTTCAGGGCAGGTTTTGGTTCTTAATGCGTAGCAGACATTACTGGGTCAGTTGTCCACAGTCACCTCAAATTAGGCATGCACCGTAGTGCTCATCTCTATAACACTAAGTTCCATCCAGTGGAATTTATTACTACCAAAACATTCCATGCAACTTCATATTATATCAATCAGACATCGCACAATAACCCAATTTGTGCCTTGTGGGTGGCCGAACAGGACACATGAGGCTAATGCTGATATTAACTTCCTACAGGATTGGAACCAGACTGAACCTCCACACTGTGATTCTCTACTAGGCCTCTCTAAAATGGTGGCAGGACAGAGTTGCCATGTCCATACTGGTGTATACCAAATATGTAAGCAGAGAAAAATAAACTTTAAAAAAAAAGAAAACTTATTTGAAGAGATTTTTATTGGCTCAATTCATTCTCAATACAACTTTTGGTTTTACTAAAACTTCAAACTAATTTTCCCATATTTAAATGAGCTGAATACAAATTCCAAAGTCATTTAACTGATATCAGATAATTCTTCCAGCTAATAGGTGCCACATGCTTGAGAATAGATGGGCTATGTGTTTATACAAGTTTTATGGTTACACTACTGTGGTTTCCTCTTATCAGTCCAATTATTTAAATGAAGGATGATCAAAACTGTATATTTTTGTTAATTTTTATAACAGGAAATACAAAAACAATGTTATCAAATTTATTCAATTTAAGAATCAACTGGCTGAAATGACACCTGCCTGCACAACACTCAGGATAGTCAGTGTGGAAACAAACACAGTACCCAACTGCCACTCAGGCCAACCTCCTACACAGTTAATTTGATCTTGAGGTTGTTCTTGGAAAAGTGGCCATAACCTCTACCTCCTTCCTGACAAGGAATCTGAAGGATTTGGCCCTGGACATCTACACTGTACCTTTCCTGAGATACTTCTTTATCTTGCCAGACAACCTGTGGCCTAAGTGTCCAAGGACACCATGGTCAGGTGTCCTTCTCACAGGAAAATTGGTTTTATTAGTAGACCTCTCTTTGTGGCCCTTGTTTAACAAGTGCTTAGTTTATTCTTGCCAAGTTAACCACTAAGACAGCCCTGCCTGAAAAGACAAATGAAGCTGAGGTTTGAGTGTCTGTCAGGTGAGAAAGGATAAGAAGAACTAAACCCAAAATGCATGAAAGAGAAGAAATGCACTACCCAATAATTTTCAGAGGGGTTAGGACTGCCAATAGGATGGCTAAAGAATTCGAGAGGCAGTAAAGAGCTACTGGGGAGTGGGAGGACCTAAGCCTTTACCAAGGTTCATATATTGTCCCTTGGGTCTTCTCCTGGAGGCTGTAGGTTTGCTAGTTAAAGGACATAAGTTCCCCTCTTCACTTATGAAGGGTGAGTATATTTAAATGACTCTAGTGTTGACCATTAAGTTCTATCAGAGTCAGCTATGGACTTAAGCGAGGGTTCGGATCAGCGAGATGAGAAGCGAGCAGGCTACATGGTAATCAGTTCTGTAGAGAGATGATACTGAAATAGGCCAAAGGTGACAGGATAGAAGTAAGTTTCAAATAATTTATGGAAAGCCTAAAAATGAAGCTTGGGCAGTAGCTATGCTGAACACAAATACATTACCATGTTTGTACAGATGAATATTCTTATTGTATTTAATGTCACTCACTCTTCATTAACCAGTTTCAGTATTAACAATGCATTCTTGTAATGTGTAAGTCATGTTTTTCATGAGTCACTTTAATTTACTTGGTTTTATTGATTTACCAGAGCTTTAAGCAGTTCTACGTAGGCAGTAGTCTGTAGATTCCAGCCATTCATCAATATTAGTGTTACAAAAGATGAGAACTACTCTCAAGAGGAAAAACAAGTAATTTTTACTCCATTCTTTTTTTAGTGCTGCTGTCATTATTATGATAATCTCTACAGAGGAATCAGTATTGATAAAATATTGAAATGTCTATACATAGAGAAAAGGCTATGTGACTATCCTTTAGAAAGAATTCCTACTGTAAAAGACCAATTGCATTTTAAGTTTATGTTGAAAAGACACATCTGAATTGAAAAGACACTTCTCAGACAAGGAAATATAATTGGCCAATAGATAACATAAAAAATGTTCATTATCACTAGCCATTCAAGAAATGTGAATTAAAACATTAAAATTCCATCTCATCTTGGAAAGAATGGCTACCATCAAGAAATCAACCAATCACAAATGCTAGTGAAGCTATGAGAGGAGCCTTAACTTCTGGTGGGAGTAGAAACTGATACAACCACCATGGAAATCAGTATGGCATTCTTCAAAAAGTTAAGAATAGAAATTCCACTTGACCCAGCTACTCAGTACTCATTTTTTAGGTATCTTCTCAAAAGAGTTAAAACATCACACTGTAGTAATGTATCATAATAGCTAAGTCTCTCATGGTTGTACAACTTTGTCAGTGTGCTAAAATCTGAACTGTGTGGTACGCAAATTTTAATTCAGTAATTCTGTCATTTAAAAACAAGTAAATAAATCTTGGAAACAGTTTATATTGCCCATCAACAGATGAGTGGATCAAGAAAATGTGGTATTTATACACAACAAAATACTACTCTTCTACTAAGAAAGAAAAACTTGAAGAATCTGTAGCAAAACAAATGTACCTTGAAACCATGTTTAGCAAAATAAATCAGATACACAAGTTTGAACATCGCATGGTTTCCCTTATATAAAAACGGAAAGCAGGAAAAAAAGTTACTTCTGATTTCACTCCAATATGATGTGTGAGATTTGTCAGATTTCTATTTATTTTGATGTGTTAAGGTCTTTATTGTTGCTGTGAACATGACTTATTTTGAATTTTTCAAAGACTCAAATAGGAAAATCTATGAAGACAAAGAGTAGCTTGGTGATTCCCCAGATTTAGTGGGGAGAGATTTGAAGATGATAGCTTCAGGATAAAATGTTTTATTTGGAGAAAACAAAAATGATCAAAACTTGGTTACAGTCATGGTTGTACAACTGTCAATGTCCTAACATCTGAATCTTACACTTTAAGTTTGTATATTGCGTGGTACACAAACTTCAGTTCAATAATTCTGTCTTTTAAAATAATGAACAAACTCTAAGTTGAATATTACTGTTCAAAAAACAGGATGAATACATTAGCTTAACAAGGGCCAGGGATTTAGCTCAGTGGTTCCGGCGCCTGTCTTGCAAGCAAAAGGACCCAGGTTCGATCCCCAGTAACCACATACCATACTGGGTGTGCAGACTCATGCCCAGCAGCAATCAGTACCACATACCACAGTGCCAGGCGTGGTGGCTCACATCTGTAATCCCAGCACTTGGGAGGCAGAGGCAGGAGGATTGCTGTGATGTGAGTTTGAGGCTGAGCTCAGGGCCAGCCTGAACCACAAAGCGAGACCCTGTCTCAAAAAATGAAAAAAAAAAAAAATTAGCTTAACAATAAAATGAACTAAGACTTGTTCTTGTGTTAAGCTTTCCTTTGTTATTTAATCCTAGAAAGTATTTTTGTTCTTGTTTTTTTGAGGGTTATTGTTTATTTGTTTTGGGTGGGGTTTTTTTGAGTTTTGTTTTTCAGTACTAAGAAACTACCCTAGGGATGCTCTCCCCCCTTGTCTCCATCTTTAGCCCTTTTTATTTTTATTATTTTGAGATAGGATCTTGCTCAATTGCCCTGGGTGATTCAAACTTGCAGTCTTCCTGTCTCAGTCTTTAGGAAGGCTGGAATTACAGGAATGTACCACCATGCCCAGCAAAAAGCTTTTTCAGTCATGTAATGTTATGGCATGAAAATATCCCTTTTACAAAGTATCATATGCAATACTTAAGGATAAAATCATTACAAAGAAAAATTGTGAAATACCACGAAATAGACGAAAAAAGATTCTTTGTCATATCCTCTCAGGGTCATCTCTGCTTTTCATTATCTTTAAATTATCTTACATTGCTCTGAGTTGTAAAAAAATGAGTAATAATGCAAATTATTTATATATATATATAATTGGCTATATTCAGATTAACGGTTTGTTAGTGTTTAGATCACAAATGTCCTCTAAAATCTCCTGTGTCTGGAAGGTGACTGTGGAACTATGCTCATCAGTGGATTCCTTTATTGATGAGTTCAGTGGCTGATGGAGTTGTTAGGAGGTGAATCTTGTGGAGTGTTATCTGGAAGTAAAATCTCCTTCCTTAACTCCTCCCTTCACTCTCCCTGCTTCCCGGCCACCATGAGTTAAGCACCTTTTCCTCTGTCATGTCCCTCCAGCATCATGTTTCTGCCTTGGATCCAGCCGACCATGAACTGAAACCATCAACCAGAGCAGACTTTCCTCCTTTAACTTGTGGGTGTCAAAAATAATGTCCAATGACAGGAAAATAACTATAACACTATCTTAGGTTATTTATATAGGGAGGGCAGGGCAGAGCAATTGGAAAAAGTAAAAATCAAAATATACCATGTACATGTACAAATTCTCAATGAGGAATGTGATCACAAGGCAGTCTCCTCAAATGTACCACTGAACTAAATTTTAAAATAATAAATAAAAACACTGGCTTAGAGCCATGTAATTTGTAAATTTTAAAATGTGTTCAGCAATTCATGCCAGGGCTGTGTGCTAAGACTCTCACGAGCATTCTTTCTTACTGATTTTGTCATAACAAGCTATAAGGAACCTCTCCATACTTTATAGCTACCCCATTTTATAAACAAAGAGATCTATAAAAAGGATGCTAAGGACATGAAATATGGCTTTAATACTTCAAGTTTAAACTTTGAAAAGTGGGACCAGGGATTCAGCTCAGTGGTTCCAGCACCTGCCTCATAAGCTCAAGGCCCCAAGTTCAATCACTAGTACCAAAAAAAAACCTTGGAAATGAGGCAAGTTTTGTGTCACTGAAAAGAAGTAAACTATGAAAATGTCACTTAAAAACTATCTCTATTCATTGAGACAATAATTAAGATTCAATTTGTGTTAGGATTATTAATGGCTCTCATCTTCCTCAAACTGGGCTTTACTTCAGAAAAACTGATACTTCTTGGTAGTTGGTATTTTACCTTTTAATCTTCCATTTAGGAACTTCAATTCCTTGTCACTAGCAGTGTTTCCTTTTATTCTGAAAACTGCTAAACCTTCCACGTTTAACACTCGGGGGATGCCTACGCAGTTGAAATCTTGGCCTTCTTCCAAGCAGAAGCAGGAAGCCCAGAGATTGTCACAATGCTTAAAGCATTCCCTTTAGTCCTGCACTCTCCTTCTGCGGGCACCGGAGTGTCTGAAAGTTCGTAGCAGAGCTGCCATCTGGTGGTCATAGACGAAAGCTCAGAACTGTACCTGCGGATCAGAGATTCTGACCTCAGTTACACAGTCATCCTGGCATCCACAGGAGTTTGATTTACCAAGATATGAACCAATCATAAGTTCAAGAGTATTTGTAGTTCCCAGGACTCTCTTCTTCAGCCCTTCAGGCTCATCATCTCTATATAAAAAATGAAGTCTGTGTAGCATTCTTAAATATCCTCTAAAGTTCATTTCTCCTAAATTTCAGTGTTAAAACATGTTTTTAATACAAATCTTATGAAAATAAAAAAATTCCTTGAGCGTTTGAAAGAAAAAAATTTAAAGATGATTGAAATATTGCTTTATAAAATATGAGAAACTCGTACTATCCCTTTAGCATATTTATATAACATTCAACAGAAACACACCAGAAGTTAGTGGAGAAAAAAGAATGCCTTAAAAGCACTGTTCATTCACGCAATACACATTTCTGCACGCCTCAACAGTATACCAGTTGTCGTATGTAAACATAAATAAGATGTAGTCAGTCTTGGATCTCAGAATTCAATGTATAGCAACCACATACGATGTATTATGTCATGTATTACTAACTCAGAATTGTAATTTCAATTTCTCTTTCCCAATATTACCTAAGCTCTCCAATGACACTGTTTGATATTGTGTTATTGCTAAAATGCATGTTATATGCCTTACATTTCTAAACTTCTACGATTATTGAGACTTCTCCAGTCTCCTGAGTGTAACTAAATAGCACACACTTTCCAAATTAAAAAGAAAAAGAATTTCTTTATCTCTGCACCAAGGAATACAACACTTTATCTTTTTTTTCTCATAGGAAAAGATTAATATGTAGTTAAAACAGTACAGATTTTCAATCACAAAAGACTAGGTTTAAATTTTGGCATGACATCCTCTAGATCCTAGTAATTAAAATGATGTTCTTATATTTTAAAAGAGAGTAATAAGACTAAACATATTGTCTTTATGAGAAAGTATTTCAATTTAATATAATAAATCTCTAACATTTCACACAGGAAACAACAGGTACAAAATTGGTGTTAATTTTTCTGTTATTTATCCAATTATAATTTTTTTTTTTTTTTTGAGACAGGGTCTCGCTTTGTAGTTCAGGCTGGCCCTGAGCTCAGCCTCAAACTCACATCACAACAATCCTCCTGCCTCTGCCTCCCAAGTGCTGGGATTACAGGTGTGAGCCACCACACTCAGCACTGTGGTGTATGGTACTGATTGCTACTGGGCATGAGTCTCCATACCCACTACTGTGTGTGGTTACCAAGGGATCAAACCCGGACCCTTGTGCTTGCAAGACCGGAACCACTGAGCTAAATCCCAACCCCAATTATAATTTCTTAATGATCACTAGAAAAGTTTACACAATGTCATACTCCATGTATTTTGATTAAAAGAGGGCATCATTTAATGTTTTTTTTAAAGCATATTCTAATAGTGCTTATCTGGCAAAGTAACAACTCTTAAGTTTTATGGATGTATGATTTATGCTAAACTGAATGCAATGTTATTCTTTATCTAATTAATTCCACTAATTCCTTAATGTTCAAGTCATATTATCTTGGCATCTCCATTTATTTCTCCAAGACCATTAAGTACAGTGTTCTACTGCTGCATCAGTTCTAGACAACAGAGTAGATTTCCAAGTTTTATAAGATTTATTTCTCTCACACAGTCATGGAATGGAAGGTATCTTAAAATGTTTCCAGTTAACACCCAGGAAATATACAATCAACAATTTAAGATTTAGTCAAATTTATGTTTCCAGATAATTGTATGCTTTTATTTATAGACATTTAAGCATTTTATTAAAGTAGGTAAACATACAAAAAAGTCTGTCAAGTTCTTCAAAGCAATTCTTTCAATTTCAAGAGAATTTCAAAGTCACCACTCTTTTTCTCTTCTGGATTAAATCATTCCATCTCTTTTAATTTTCCTTCATAGGAATTCCTTAATTTTTTGTCCATGTTTTTATTACCTCTTCAAACTATTTGACATTTTACTAATGTTTAAAAGATAACAATTTCTCCAAAAATTCTTGCAGAGGCAACTTCGTGAAGCATCTTTTTCATGAGAAAATGGAGCTCTTGGCCCATGGAAATACTTGTAACTGAACTAGATTAGCTGTGAGGGAATGCAACTCAACACATTTGGCACATTTAGCAATGATCTTTTTATCAAATCTGTACTTAAAACAAATCAAACACTTTAGGTTATATCTACTCCATTTATTCATTAGTACTTCAATATACATCTTACACAAAGCTGATAATATAAACAAAGAAAAAAGATGTAATTTTTATCCAAGGTATATTTTGGATGCCATAGGCAAAAAAATCAGACGCACACAAAAATCCTGTAAGTTCAGCACAAACCCATATAAAGAGCAATAACTAGAAAAATAAATAACAGAGGTATGATAAAAGTCAAATCATTTATCCAAAGATAAGCTTTCTAAGTTACACCCATTCTGAGACAGCAGAAAATTCTTAAAAGTTATCTAACGAAGTCCATACCATGTATGTCATCAGATGGAAAAAAATGCATTAACAGAGAAAGGCATGCTAATATTAAAATTATAAAATCACCTTGTTCATTAGTGCTTTCAAGATCAGTAAAAAATAATTGGTTTTCTTCTTCCCAAAAGAAAATATTTTCATCCTTAAAAATATAATGTACTTCTAATATATTTCTTTTGCTAATAATTAAGGATGTTCCAATGTGGCAAATGTTTAATAGGCTGGTTTGACCAAGTATTTCAAACCAGAAATGACAATTGATATGTTCTCTTACTACATGCTTGAGAGTTATTAAGTTCTGGAACATGTTATATAGTAAGTTGTTATTCTCATCAACTGTTTTAAAGATGTTATCTGTCCAACTGCTGAGGTTTTCTGTACTGGAATTTATATCATTCATGACAAACAAAACTTTGTACAAGAAATTTATATAAATCTTTTGCTTTAAATATGACTGAAACTTCTTTAAATTATTTTCTTCACCCAAGTCCAAGAAGTTAATAAGTTTGGATTTTGCTCTCTTACCTGTCAAGCCAAACATGTTATTGAAATAAAGCTGATCAAGTGATTTGCCAATAACATGATCAACAAATTCTTTTTTCATACTTAGTTTGTTGTTCTTATCCCTGAACATATTTTTATTTGACAGTGGAAAATGTGGGTATATCTTCATCCATAAATGGAAACCCAAAACATTTTCAATATCTGAATCTTTGCGGTAAGCAAATCCTCGGTTCTCTTCATCCACATGTTGGATAGTAACAGTCAGTATTGGGCAATGTTGACCACAAAGAGCATAGAGTTTATCCAAAGAGTCACCTTCCTGAAGTGCAGCACGAGTCATACTGCTGCCAGGTAATGGTTGGGTTTTAATAGTATTATCAGAGACAGGATGGACTTTATTGGCAGCAGATGTAAAGGCATGAGTGACAGATGAGCATACTCTTTCTGACTGAGAATCACCCTTGCCCTCTGTATAATGATTTGGTACTCTCTCCTTGGCACAGGTTTTATTCGGCACATCTAGCATATCTTCACAAAAAGGTTCAGAGTCACTACCATGAGGCAAGTTAAAGTAATTGCATTTCAGTTCAAGGGGTTGGGTCAGTTCCTCTAGTTCTGAAGAGGATAATTCAACCATAGTTGGGCCTGGAGCCAAATTCCCAAAATGTGAATACGGCACGTCATTACTGTTATTATCAAGTAGGGTATCTACTGACATGGTGTCTGCACTGCCACACATGCCGGGATTTTCAGATGACAGCCTTAGCAAATGATTTTCTCTCAGTAGCCATTTGCCCTTGTCAATCAGTTCTGCTTCCTCTCTGTCCCTAAGGACCTTATTGTGATCACTTTGTTTTGTACCATGTCCTACAACTTCATCCCCGTGATAACTGCCTCTCACACCATTAACATCACATTTATTTTGCTTTTCTTCCCAGAATTCCTGTGATGTAGGTGAAATACCTGTAGATACCTGTTCATAAGAGCCAAAGGACAGACCTTCAGAATCGTTAAAACGTGATTTCCTAGCACCCTCAAATTCCAGACAATTGTAAGGACAAACCTGAGATCTATGTATAGACCCAGGGAAAAAAGATGGTTTAACAATCTCTACTTTGCCATAAAGCTTTTCTATTGTCCTTTTAACAAATCCTTTATTATATTCTTTCTCTTGGGTAGTGTCATCACTGTCACTGTGGTTACACTGCTGCTCACTCTCACTGTCTGGTCTATAATCTGACCAATCAGAAGTCACTGGACTTTTGAAAGATTTTTTTAAATTATGTGAGGACTCTGAATAACTTTCTATTTCCATGTTTTTCACCATCATTTTAACTCTCACCTTACTTTCTTTTGAATTGATCTCTTTGTCAGTATTTTGATTAGAATCATAGCAAAAAACTAGAGATGGTGGTGTCACCTGCCTACTTACTGTCTCAGAAATTATTCCATTCTTTCTTTTTTCTTCTATAATATTCCTGCTAGATATGTCTATCAATTCCAAATTTCTATTAGCTTCTAGCTCTTTTGTGAGTGATTCTTCAGTGGCTTGCTCACCTGCATTTATCTTTGTATTATAGATATCATTGTCCTGATTCTCCATTTCTTCAAAAGATTCCAATTCTGAAATGTTATTTCTTTCACTTGATGTAATGCTGTTAGTTATTGACTCTGGTTCTTCAGAAGTCCTTGATTCTTCTTTATCTAAAGAATGTGTATTTTTATCCTGAAATCTTTTTATTGCATCATTTTTAAATTCCTCTAGAGAGCTGTGTTTGGTATGAGATTCCAGGTCACTTTTTCTCAGGAACATACCACCAGAGCTTAAATTTCCAAAATTTAGTTGTGACACTGATGTACTGCATTCATTTTTATACCCAGGGTCTGCCAAGACATTCAGCTCTTTCTGAATTTCATCGACTCTTCTGCACTCCTCAGTTAATTCCAAATCATCAATATATTTGTTTTCTGTGCAATTTAAAAAGTCAGTGGTATTGCAGATTCTCGTTGAAACCTGGCTCTCATCAACTGGGCAAGCTACCTCATAAGTAGGATTCTCTTTTTGAGCACAAGCCTCATGGGAAGATTCAGCATCAGTCTTCTCATCTTCTCCTAGGAAACAAGCCTTATTCATAGATGTCTTATCTATAACACAGTCAGTATTAGCCAGGAAAGCATCATGGGGTTTACATAAGTCTTTTGGAGGGTAAGTCTTGTTCATAGTGCACATCTCACATGGAGAACCACTCTGTGAAACACAAATTTGAGAACCACAGGCCTTACAAGCAGAGTAGCCACCGTCCAAAGAGATTTTCTGTATTCTTTCAATTTCACTGCAATCTGGAGCCCTCTGAAAGCTGACTGTGGTACACTCTGTAGAAAGGCCTACTGGAACCATATCACATTCTCTTTCACTGGATTCAGTGCAATTTGTGGTGGACTCCACTAGACTGGCGACAGCAGCTTTCAAGTCATCAGCTTCCTCTGTGATGGCAACGTGCTTTAGAACCTCCAGTAATGGAGCAATTTCTGAAGAGCTATTGGTAACCTTACAAGCATCACCTCGACAGAAGCTATTCATACTCCCCTTTAGATTTAATACCAACAACCAAGCAAGAAGGAGATTAGTGGGTGAATTACATATTGAAGAAGAGTAGGGAACATCTACAAGTGACCCTGGCATTTGAACAACTCCATTCTCAGCCTTCTGAGTGCTGGAAACTGAACCTTGCAATTGTTGAAGCAACAGAACTGGCAAGAGGTCTCTGAAAGTACGCTGTTCCACAGGATCCACTTGAACAGCAGCCTCCACACTTTGCTCCTTTGTAGCCAGGTTTATTTCACGGTAAAGAAGGCTTACCTCTGGTCCTGACTTTTCAGAGGATATTTGACTTTCAGTATTATGATCATTAATAGCTGTTTGTGACAAAGTACAATACTCATTCTGAGAAACTAGGTAACCAAGATTCAGAGATCCAACCTGGCTCATACACAGAGCTTTGTTAACTTCTTCACCATTAAGAGATTTAATCTCCTCTTTACCCAGATTATCTCCTGTCAAATTGGCACTTTTAGTTATGTGCTTACTACTTTTTATAACAGAATTATTTCTTTTTATAGAATTTGAATGGAGATTATTTCCTAGAAAACCATTACTATTGTAATTTGCCACACTCCTTTTATTTTTGCGTATTGGAGCTGACTTTCTAGATTCTAAGGCTGGATATGAACTTACGTTCTGTAACCATCTCTGTATATAATTTTCTGAATGATGAGCCATATCCTCAGAAAAATCAGCTGTTTTCAAAGAAGTTAAAGTATTCTTCCTGACTTTACCATATTGGTTACTTACAACAGCACCTGATTTCAATTTATCCCCTTTTGGTTTTTTCTGGCTTTTTAAAGTTATGTGTGAATCATTAAATTTTGGAACTAAGCTCAGTTTTGCTACCCTTCTCAAATTCGTAGATGCCATCTCTGCCTGACGTGGTGGTCTAGAAAAAGCTTTTTGTTTTTGCTCAAGGAAGTTAAACACATGAAATAAACTTTCATTTTCTGAAGTGCTTTTGTAATACTTAGATCCATTGTGGGGAAATATTTTGTCTTCTTGACTACTTTCTCTTTTTCTAGGAGTTACTAAGCTTATTTTCTTTAGAGGACTGGATTTTCTTTTGCCTACAAGTCCTTGAACCTTAAGATTCTGAATATCATTTAACTTATGTCTATGCAAATTCTTGGAAACTATGGGACTGAGATTACTTTTGGTACTAAAATGATTTGATTCAATCACCATCCCAACTGTGTGCAGATCTTCCTTACAAAAGATCCTTTCTTGAAGGGAGCAGTCTGGATCTTGCAATATGGTTTCCTGTGCAACTGTATCTTCTGTGTTTATTCTTTTATTCCTCTTTGAGATTTTTTTGGTTAAAATATCCCCATCTTGATACCTGGAGCTGATCATTTGCTGCTGTGATTTCTTCTTCTTTTTGCTGGCAACAGATGACAAGATCTGCTTTCCATTCTCTGAAGGTTCTCTTAAACCACACTGTGCAAATTCATTAATGAGTCTGTCAATTCCTGTAGTTACAGTAGAGGACCCTACAGAAGCTGGAGCCTCAGAAATATTTTTGTCAGTTCCAGAGTTGTTACTTGAAGAGTGACCTGCCTCTACTGAAACAGGACTGAACCTATCATTTGTATGATCGTAGGTTCTGAAGTTCTTGATACTGGTTTTGTTGTCTGATATTAGACTATCAACTACACCTCTATCCACAATCGACTTCTCTGATACAGCTGATGGCAAGCCATTATTATGGGACATTGTTAACATTTTCTGGCTTGTAATTTCTATCACACCAGCACTCACTGCACTTGACTTTACGAGTTTGTTCTCCTTTAGTCTTTCTAAAGGTGACTCCATTTGCTCACTGTTATTGATCTGAACAAGTACAGGTTTGTTAGATAATGATGACATTTTACTACAAGAATGTGTGAACATGTGATACTCTGATTTGTTTTCCCCACCTTCCCTCTTTTCACTATAGGAAAACTGTTTCTCTTGAACTTCTGTCTCAGATACTAAGGTCACACTCCCTATCACAGATTTCTTTTGTCTCACTCTTCTTGGTCCAGGGGTTGGAGGCCTATAAAAATGATGCTTCACTTGAGTCTGACTTCCCTTAATGATATCCATGTCCACAGCAGGATTCTCCCAACTAGCAGTACTACAAGTTTCAGCATCTGGATCTGTTGTTTGAGTTTTTATTTCCTCTGCCAAACTTCTATCTTGATTACTGCCTGAGACATCTGCAGATAACGAACATGCTGCAAGCTTTAAACTGGATGATCGATCATCTGCTCTTGCCGGAAAACTGCTTATCTCACTCTTTTCATCATTATTTAAAAGACCTGCTCTGTTGACGGTGGCTGTCCACTTTATAGTTTCCTTTTCTTTTATTCTGAATCGAACTTTCATCTCAACTGTCATAGTACCATCTTGATTAAAAATAATCGATTTCTCAATATCATCTTCAGAAGGATATATTGATAAGTTCTGAGAATCATGTTTTTCTAAGGCTAAGTAATTT
Organism: Petromus typicus; assembly: GCA_004026965.1. Lineage (NCBI taxonomy): Eukaryota > Metazoa > Chordata > Mammalia > Rodentia > Petromuridae > Petromus > Petromus typicus. Next base: position 1,726 of record PVIR01026773.1, on the reverse strand, counting down.
TCAGGAGCAAAACAATAGTCTGAGTAGCAATCATGTGTTCTATCAGAAGAAAGGGAATAAATCTGGGATCTTGAGGTTAAAGGTGTGTGTGTGCTCACTTTAAAGATTTTAAGAGTATAAGATACCCACATACAAATGCAAGTGGAGGTGGAGAAGTTATAAATATCCAGTGGAAGAGGCAGCAAAGAAAGAAGAAGAGAACAATTAGTACGAACATACCATATTTTCCATTTCACAGTACAATGTTAATCAGTTTTCTTCAATGGCTATTTGAGAAAACTCACTGTAGTATTTTATACAGTTCTTTGTACCTCTGATAAAAAGAAACTTGTAACTCTACTGTGATTTACTAAATTTTAACTGTTTTAAGAAGATAATTTTAATAAAAAACACAGAAAGTGAAAATTGTTAAGGATTCTACTGATAAAAGGGATTTTGTAGGCTTTTTAATTTTTTTTTTTTTTTTTACCAATACTAAAACTAGAGTCTAATCAAGTACTGCTTATCTATGTAGACAAAGCAAGTAATGGTATCTGGTGATATCCTGTCTATGTATATACAAGAAAAGCATTTATAATTTTATGGAACTAGAAACATTTTGGGTATTCAGGACTGAATTAATCAAATAATTAGGATTCGTCTAATCAAAGCAGTCAATTCAGTACATGACATAAAAAGAACACAGAACTTGGCACTCCTTTCTTTAATTCATTCAAGTTCTTATCACTCATCTTCATAGATTTGCACATGCTCACCACCAGGTAGTCACCTTTAATGTTTCAGAGTATAAATCTAAAAATACTTTTATTCATGTTGGCATACTTTTGCCAAAATTATAAATTAAAGTCCCTCACTCATACCTTTTGAAGTAAAATTTAACAAACCCTCAGATTCCCTGAAGTCATCAAAATTCTATCAAACACAAAATAATAAAGTAAAATGGCAAGGGTGAAATATAGTATACCACCATATGCATAATATAGCCATATATTTGACAGCCCAATTCCAATAACATAGGAGCATTTATAATGTATAACCATGCAACAGATAACGATGATAAATGAGTTTTACCTACGTTAACAGTAAATGGAGAGATTAGCACTTCTTAAAATACATATTGTTCCATGTTTTAGAAGAGTACAAAACCAAATTCAAATATATATGGCAACCAGTATATTTGCAAAGAGTGAGAAGCTGTCTACCAAAAAGACAAAGACACGCTGTTTACCAGAACCTAAGTAACTGACCCCCAGGTCAGCAATGGTAAGCATATGGCATGTGTGCCACAATGGGCACACAGAGCTCTCTGTCTCAGCACATGAGCCAAGTCAGCCAAGCACGGCCCCAGCAACTGAGCATTTAGGTTTAATTGCAGTGTTGGCCTTTTGCAATAAATTAGTGAGCTCTGGGCTGCTGTTTAGGCATTCAACTCTACAAAAGGTTCACCATCACTGACCTAGATTATTTTTAATCAGCATAAATTGGCTGCATTAAAGGTTTGTGTTTTTTTTGTTTTGTTTTGTTTTGTTTTTTTAGGTTTTTTGAGACAGGGTCTCGCTTTGTGGTTCAGGCTGGCCCTGAGCTCAGCCTCAAACTCACATCACAATCCTCCTGCCTCTGCCTCCCGGGTGCTGGGATTACAGGCGTGAGCCACCACGCCCGGCACTGTGGTATGTGGTACTGGTTGCTGCTGGGTGTGAGTCTCCACACCCAGTATTGTTATGTG
>PVIR01026772.1:0-23524 GCA_004026965.1 Petromus typicus | reverse complement strand
CTCAATGTAAAATAAGGTGAAAGGGGACAATGTTGAGATTGTAACAAAAAAGTAAGGAAACAAATTTTATGTATATGGGGGGGTGGTAGGGTGGGTAGGGCTATGGGAAAAAATGAGAATTAAGTTGTGTCTTATACTGGTACAAATCCCCATTATGGAGTGCACTCATGATGTGTATATTTAATGTACCAATAAAGATAAAAAATCATCTTATGATATGTATAATGATTCTTCCATTATCAAATTCCACTTAGTGTTTTTAACATGTGTTGAGGGTCATTACCTGGAACCATGACTTCATTAGCAGTAGTCCAAGTGAAATTATCTAATTCTATTATTTTTTCTTTATTGGCTGAAATTCCTCTACAAAGATTTATTAAGAAGAACATTATCTTGACTTATTTTTGATAATTCTGAAGCACAGCTCGTATAGGAAATGTTAAATAAATGTTTGATACTTTCCCTTTGGAAAGCCTCACAGCAAATCGCTGATGTCCCAGAATGAACTTTCCCGGTTTGTTTGTTTGTTTTTCTTGCTTGTCTGCCTGTCTGTTGTTTGTAAGACAGCATTACCAGCATCTAGAAGTTTGTGTGTTTTGTGTGTTAAAATCCATTGTAGTCATTTTTCTTTGTGAATCCTTTTTGTCAGTGGGAATTCCTTCAAGCTGCCCTTTTGACATGGCCCCCATTAGTCTTCAGTAGTTTTCATCCTTTATAGTACAAAAACGTACCACAAACAAAGAGTCATTCATTTCTTTGGAGATCTCTTGTTTCTCCTTGTTGGAAATGGTATTACAGGTTAAACTGGTTGTTAAGGATCTTCACTGCTATTGGTTCATCAGTCTTTCTGAGTCTTTTCCATATCTTTTCTAACAGAGAAAAAAATCATGAGATAATTTTAATATTTTCATCCAAATGTAATTTTATGCCTATTATATTGTTAATAGACAATGAATTTTTAGAACAGGATTGAAACATCGATCATATGTTGGGAAGAGTTAGATTACAAAGAGGGAAAAAATAGTGACCAGAAGTCACAAAACTTAACTCTGTGCCTCAGCACAGCAAAGCTCTAGTTCATATGATTTTGTGGACTTCGGGTTCTTCCTACTCAAGACGAAAGACTTGAACATGATGATCACTACACTCTGCCTACCTTTAAATTACTGGCATTGATGGGCCGGGGAGTTAGTGCAGTGGTTCTGGCGCCTGTCTTGAAAGCACAAGGACTGGGGTTCGATCCCTGGTAACCACATACAATACTGGGCATGGAGACTCATGCCCAGCAGCAACCAGTACCACATACCACCGTGCCAGATGTAGTTGCTCATGCCTGTAATCCCAGCATTTGGAAGGCAGAGGCAGGAGGATTGCTGTGATGTGAGTTTGAGGCTGAGCTCAGGGCCAGCCTGAACTACAAAGTGAGACCCTGTCTCAAAAAAACAAAACAAAACAAACAAAAATTATTGGCATTGAGGAACTCAGTCTCCATAAATAGAAGAAGCATTTTTATCCACCTCAGTATTTACTGAATGAGTAAAAAATGGACACTGTATTTAAAAAATAATGCTCTTGTTAAGCTCATTTATTTTTTATGTTTTGTGACTGACATTTGTTGAATGATTTGGGTCATCAAATGTACTGCATTACCTTAAGTACTCTGAGAAATGCAAATAAGAAGGTTCTATCTCAGGGAATTGGAGCTTGGGACAGAAATAAGACATGTACGTTTTGTATAAAACTGCTAAGGCCTTAGGGGGTTTGCTCCATGGTGGGTACAGCTGGAGAGCACAGGTTTGAAGTCAGATACACATGACATAGTTACTCTTTACTAATAGCTGCCAACTCTGTAGTGCTTAATAGGTGCTAGAAAGTTAGAACACGGCAAAGAAAAGAAAGCTTCAGCATGGTAGGAGATGTTGGGGGGCATACAGACTGACGGAAGACAGAGGCAGAGAAAGAGGGGGGGCAAGGGAGGAGAGTGGAGATAAACTGAGGCTTAGGCGAAGGAGTCAAAGCTGTGACTGTCAGGTCTTTGAACTCAAAAGAAGCTGACAGAACTGGGCTGGAATGATTTACTGTGGCATCCAGTTGAAATACGTGATCCACTGCTGTGCCATACTGCCGTGCTTCATGTCCCCACTTAAAGGAAATACCATTTCCCTTTACCAAGTAGTATGTGGCATCCCATGATCCCACAGTTGGAAAGACTCTGTGGGGCTCAAAGGACCAACGTCGAGGTCAAGTGGTCAAAAGTTATTTACAACCCATGTGTCGCTGTGCGTGTCGGCCAGGCATATCCTGTGCAGCTTTTTGAAATGAAGTAAATGTGCCAGAGCTGGGGTTTTCGGCATAGCTGTGTGGTCAGATGCGTCTGTAAGTCAGCGTGGAAATGCAAACAGCAACAGTGCAAAGCACAAGACAGCAGCATTCCAGACAAGTGGCCAAGAAGCACCTATCCTGTTACCACTGACTGAAGGTCTAAATGTTTTCAGAGAATCTATCTGATGTTAATTCTTCAAGAGGCCTTAATCAAAGCCAGTCACTTGAGAGATGTATAAACTGACACTTCTCAAGGAGGAGGTGTCCAAAGTCACACAGGTCATTAGTGTCAGAGGCAAGGTTTAAAAATAGGATCTTTTGTCACTCCCTTACTAGTTCTGCTTTAGAAATGTGTAGGTCCAGTGTTAGGTAATAAATGCCATTGGAATAACTGGATATTAAGTCATGGTAAATCCTTTTGATTCTTATCTAATAACACACAATAAACTTCTAATTACACGGGATAGTAGAAAATACATTTATTTGATTTGCAGAGGCATATGATTATGTCACACTAAAGCAATAAGATAATGCAATATATATGACTATACAAACTTAAGACTATGCAGTAAAATGACAAAATATACTTTTAAAAATGTAACACACTAGAAATGTTACATAATCTACTGTGCTCCTCATGGGATTTGTGATGCTTCACACTGTAAAAAAGAAGAAAAGATCCCCATCAAGCAAATAAGCAGGACAGGCTTCCAGGAGGATGACCAAGTGACATTCTAAAAGGCAATTTTAGTGGAAGACAATACTTTGGGTTTTTGTCCATATTTTGCCCATTCCCCTCCCCCTCCTTATCCCCCCTTTCCCTTCCTAGAAAAATTTTGTTTCCATTTTATTTTCTTTTTCTGTTTTTTTCTTTCTTTATTTATCCTTCATTTCCCTCTTCTCCCTCCCTTAAATCTCTTCTCATTTGAACGTTTTCTTCCTGTTTCACAATATCTATTATGCATTTTGGTCCTTATTTACACTGTCAGTTTCTCACACTAGAGAAACAATGTGATATTTACACATATGTTTCCTATTTATTTCACTTAATAATATTATTTCTATGTGTATCCATTTAACTACAAATATCTCAATTTACCCTTCTTTATGACTAAACAGTACTCTGTTATATTAAAAGAAATCCCACATCTTTTTTATCCTTGGTGTTTGGACTGTTTCCAAGATTTAGTTATTACAAATATGCTTCTGTGAACATGAGTGTTCATATATCATTGTAGGTGACACTTTTAATTCTTTTACCACATTATCAAGAAGGGGGATAGCCAGATCAAATTAAACCTCCAGTCTTAGTTTTTTAAGGAATCACCACACTGATTTCTATAGTGGCTACACCAGTCTACATTCTCACTAACAGTGGAGAAGGTTTCCTTTTTCCCCAAAGCCCTGCCAGCATTTGTTGTTGGTTGATTTCTTGATATTAGCCATTCATTCTGGAGTGAGGTGGAGTATCAGTGTTGCTTTAATTTACATTTCTTGAACATGTTTTCCTATCTTTATTTGCTGTTGTGTTTCTTCTTCTGAGAAGTGTCTGTTCATCTCAATTGCCCATTTTTGGATTGGGCCTTTGAATTGGAGGTCTTGAACATTTGAAGTTTTTATATATGGTAGATATTAGTCTTATGTCTGAAGAGCATCTGACAAATACTTTTCCCACTGTATTGGTTGTCCTTCTACTCTGTTGGTGATTTCTCTTGCTGTCCAAAAGCTTTTTAATAAGATGAGATCTCAGTTGTTTTCTGTAACATTTCTCATGTGATTGGGGTTTTGTTCATAAAGATATGCCTGCACATAAGTCTTCAAGAGTTCCACTTCTTTCTTTCAGTAGTTTAGTTTTTCTGTTTTAAAATTTAGATCTTTGGTCTATTTTTATCTTAGTTTAGTGTACTGTGAGATGAGTCTAGTTTTAATCTTCGACAAGTAGAACGCCAACTTTCCAGAACCATTTGTTAAAGAGGTTGTATTTCTTCCATTGAAGTTGTATTTTGTTTGTTTGTTTGTTTTTGTTTTGTTTGATTTTGTACCAGATATCTAATTCAAAGCCTTATGCTTACCAAGTAGAGGCTGTGCCACTGAGCCATAGCCTTGGCCCTCCAGTGAAGGTGTTTGGCCCCTTTGTCAAAGATAAAGCATTTGGCTTCTTTGTCTCCTCTGTTGATGGAACTAACAGAAGATGCAGAAACAACTCCAAAAGCTTTTCTTCTCTCTGCTCCTATAAAAGACTTCCAACCATTGCCTTGGTGGAAAGGGAAGACTTTCCCACACATTGGTGCTTCTCTTCTTAGCGAGAAGAGATTTCATTGATCTCACTTTTCCCAGGACAATGGGTTTCCAGAGGGCTGTGCACAATCATCCATAAAAAATAGTCAAATGTGCCTTTATTTCCTGATAGAATTCTGGGGAGATCCTGAGGAGACATGTGATTGATAACAAAGTCTAAAGTGATTTTTAGGTAGCCAAATCAGAGCTAGCACTTGGTTTTGGAAAACTACTCTCTGAAGTTCAGACAGTACTGTGGTATTTCACTTTCTATATTTTCATGGGATAATCAAAGCCCAACTGGGTTTGATGCCCAATCAAATTTATGAGTTCTTTTTCATCTATGGGAATATCTAGAAATTACTGTGTATGACACTGCTAACATAGTTTTTCCTTACTCTTTCTCTTAGGTATTCTGCAACCAACAATGAAACTAGAATATCACTAGAAATTATTAATTCTTAGTGGATTCCAGAATATAGCTAATATATTTACATGAGAAAAATGTATTTTCCTTATGAAATAAATTTAATTTCCAATATATATTAAATATATTTTTATTTTTATCCAAAATAATTTATTTGTAAAACTGAAATACTTTTCCTAACACAATAATATAGTTAATCATATTCAAACTTCACCTTTCCTCAGCTTTTGATTTTCTGTGGCATATGATACAATTACAGATTTTATTTAATGAGCATTTGCTGGGATCAGACACTATTCTAGTTGTCTTAAATGTTCTAATTACTTTAATTCCTACAAAACTCCATGAAGTCTATGTAATTTACTCTTCTATAGATAAAGACAATGAAACAAAGAGGAGTTAATAGATTCTGGTTGTATTACCCTGATAGTCAACAGTAATACTAAAATTCAAATTCTGGACACAGGGCCCAGTTTCCTACTAGTTAAACTATGCTGTTTTTTATAAACTTTTGTACATCAGTATAAATACAGACATTTCTTTCTAGAAATTGTCTCTTTACCTGTTAAAAACAAACTCTATCTGTCCCTTCTGTAGTGATAAGTTCATCTTGTAGCATTGGGGCTAGTAGCCAGTTAAAAAGAGGAAGGAATACTGAGAAAGCAAATTCCATACTGTCCACTATACCAAGAACCCATGTCCTGGAGCCAGGACTGGTCTATTATTAATACCAATACTAAGACCTGCTAATTTTTCTGGGCTATCACCTAACAGTCCAAGCAGTTGCACTTATGGATGGAGAATCCCTGCTAACAGCAGACTCCATCTCTTAAAATCTTTTCTGAAACTTTGTTCCCATGAAGACAATTTGTCCTGGCCCTAGAATGAATGACTATCCCCTCTGACACCAGAAACTTCCACTAGACCCCTCTCCCAATGCAGGTCTTGATTCCCACCTGGGGATTTGCTGAGGAGGTTGAGCTGTTGTTGCAGCATGAAGCCCCAGAGCAGACCTTCGCCCAGCTTCTCATTCCTCATGTCGAACATTTGCTCCGACCTGCTGATCCATGCCAGATACTCCTCATGATGAATGAGACAAGCCTTCCAGACCTGGAAATCCTCAGCTGGCTGCCTCCAAAGGTTTCAATGGACATGTACAAGAGGAGTTAGACAGACAAATGAACATTTTTGTATACACCCAATTTACCTGCAAACCATGGCATTTAGTCTTTAAACATTATTGTGTTTCAGAAACAAACTTAAAACCACAAGTAAATTAAAATACAGTTCCAGTGTTTTGGCTCTGATGCGCATTCAGAGACTTGCAGAAACGTGTTAGGATCCCCTTTCCTCTCATCTACACAGCTGCTCTTAGTCCTCTCTGTCCCAGTCTTATCTTTGCCTCCTCTCATCCTGCACCTCCTCTTGACTGAAGCTCCCTAAGGAAATCAGCTTAGCTTTGCTCCCAAAAAGAAGGAAGCCTCCCTCTGTAAGAGTGGATCTGAGGAGCTGGAAATTCAGCTGATAATGGCTTTTTTTAACTGCTTACCTTTGGTGATTTAATCTCTGAACACTGTTATCTCAGTATTTATCACCTTGCAAATTACCAGTTGCAGCATTTTACAGAATAACCATATGGTGCCCTTTTCTCACTAGCTGGTCTGGATCACAGTTGAGCTATGAGGACTCATTTTGCTCCCATCACCCCAGCAGCTAGATGGGCTAGAAGAGAAAGAAAAGTGAGTCGTTTCTTAGAATAGTTTTTCTAAGAAAGTTAAAAAATCAAGGGAGATCTTGAAAAGCTCCCTACTGTGTACACCCAAAAGCAGGAAGACAAGCTGTGAGCCTTGGTGCTCTTCCTACCAGAGGCCCCTTCTCCTTGCCTTGGTCTAGTTTGTATTTTTGACCTAAAATTACAAGAGAACTTTTCTTTCTTAGAGCTTAAGGGTATGAACTCACTCCAGAGGCTGAAGTATACCAATAAGAAAAAAATCATTTGTGTGTGTGTGTATGTGTATGTGTGTGTGTGTATTAAACATAAGTACTTATGCACAAATGTAATATGCACATAGACATATGTACATCAGCCACAGCTGGAAAAAAAGTCAGATTGAAGAAAAGCCAGGTTAAAAAGGCATTAACTTAGTCTAACCCAATAAATCTAAAAAGGATTCATAGATAAGGTAGCAAACAATTAGTGAGTGGTTCAAAGAGTACACGATATCATTCTAGTTTATACCTGAATGTACAAGTTTTCCTACTGGGAGTGTTTGAAAATGCACACATATCGTCTGCATTCTGTTTGAGGCTCTAGACATTTCTTGATTCTCTCCCAGGAATTTCCTGATGGTTTTCTTTGCTGTTCTCTTTCCTAACCTGGGTGGTCTTGCACAAGAATGCAGGATGCTTCCCCGGATACTATGCACAGTCGCAGTCCCTTGGGGTCTCTGCTGGGCAGGTCCAGCTTCAGTTTATGTCTGCTTTCTTCCAAAGAGTTCTGAAGCCTCCAAACACGACCAGATATTTTAAAATAAGATAATGAGAGAGGAAGAAGCAAACTGAAACTTGTCTCCTGCCCATACTTCCTCCATCTTAGCTTTAAATGAAGTCATGTTATTTAGAAATGAGGAACCACCCAACAAGAAAAGCAGGGTGGCTCTTTTCTTCTGTGCTGTGGGAAATAATGGATTTGCTTTGAATGCTGTGTTCTAGAGATGGGTGATTGTCAAGGAATGAAACCACTTCCCAAGTTGTTTTTAACTAAAATGTTGCCCCAGGGTTTAAGAAATCTTCCTCTCTAATTGATGTCTTTCTTCAGTGATGCTTATAATCAAGAAAATTGCACTTTAAAGATATCGAGGCTGATCTTGTTACTGGCATTAGAAGGTTTTGCTTTGTAATTACAAGTTAGGGAGTCTAGAACTAGGGCCGAGGCCATTGGGCTTCAGATCTCACGCAGGGATGATGGTATGTGTCTTTGGGCAAACTGTTCAAGCTCATCAAGAAAACTTTTCTGTGCTATGTTATTTCTAGCCTGAAACACTATTGGCATTTTTATCTCCCAAGCTTCTGCTATCTTATCCTTATAATGAAATTATTGGTTATAGTCATTCATTAAGAATCTGGTATGAAATCTTGCATCTCAGTCTATATTAAGAATCTACTATGTTCCAGGCACTATATAAGAAGCTTTACAAGCAATGAGCTAAGGATACAAGCCCAGACAAATAAAACAACTGTTCTTGAATTTAAGGCAATATAATCTGGAAGGCTTGGGGAGGATACACATGAGAGGTCAGCAAAGTTTTCCATTAAAGGCAAGATAGGAAATATTTTAGGCTTTGCGGGCCATATGGTCTCTGTTACAACTGCTCAGCTCTGCTCTGATGATGTGAAATCAGCCATGGACAACACATACATGGATGAGCATGGCTGTTTTCCAAGAAAACCTCATTTTATCTATGGACAGTGAAATGTGGATTTCATATAATTTTCATATGTCACAAAATATGACTCTGGTGATTTTTTTCAACCACCAAAAAATGTAAAATCCATTGTTAGATCACAGGGCCTTACACAAACATGCACTCACTGGGTGAGATTTGACCCAGGGCTGTAGTTTGCTGAGTCCCGATGCAGTCTAATTTGCAGGACTGATTGGTAGTACCTCATCCAGTTGACAAAGGAGAAACTTGCAAAATCCTTTTATTCAGGTGTGAACATTTGCCAAGCCCTTGGGAAGTTGTTAGATCTCAAAGATACAGAAGGACGTTCATAATGCTCCACCTCATCCCATGGTAGCTTTACAGGGTGTAAAACCCTTTTCATGAGGAAATTCTTCCCACACTCTAAGCTTAATCCCCAGTGCTAGAGACAAATCTGTATCACCTAAATGGGGACAAACATCCATGCCTGTGAATTATTCCCCTGTAAACTGGATCTTATGGGATCAACTCAGCTGTAGATATGGGTACAAACCAGAGGGCAAATTTTGTGGCTTGGGCTTTAGGGAGCACAGATTTAGGCAGCAGCACATCAGCCTTACTGCTGCCATGCAGAGAGAGAGAAGCTCCATTCCATTTAAAGTGTATCTCATACCACAGTGTGAAGACGACATGAATCACTTCCCCAAATGATGAGTTGCCCCTAGTGGAACTAAGTAGGGGTGGACAGAGCAGAGACCAGTCTGTGAGAAAGGGGAGAAGGCCCCGTGGAATATGTAGCTTGAATTTGTACATTCAAAGGTGACCTTACATGTTGACTTTCTGGTGCATGTTCTCTCATGGATGAAATGCCACGAAAGGAAGAGAGATGAAAATGTGATATTTTAATCACTCATACTACTTTACTTTTCACATCGCACAAGCAGAATCTCTTAAGTCGGCAGACACGACTACCAAGATTTTTTTGGGTCCTTGAGGTGGGTAAAAATAAAAATCACTCGGCGGGTGAGTATTGTACATCCAGGTTGGCTTTCTTTTCTTCTCATGAGTAAAGCTCCACACAGTTTTGGGAAAGAGGATGAAAAAGTGGAGGCGTTTCATTTCATTTTATAACCCAGACTAGCGTCTTCTCCCCTGTTGATTTCCGATCAGAGAAACCAAATATCTGCTAAGGGGGATGAAGTTTGAAAAAGGAAAAATTAAGTTGCGCTTTAGTTAAGTATGTCCCAGCGGTAGACATTTAAATTAAAGCTTGAGAAAAAAGGTTTTATAAATCAAGTGTTGAAGCAACCCCCGCGTCGCGCCCTTCCCCCCCCCCCCCCCCCCCCCCCCCCCCCCCCCCCCCGCTAAGGACCTGGACTGTTAAGGTCCAAGCCCAAGACAAAGGGCAGGTCCCCCGGCAGCTCGCTCTTGCACCGGCTGGATGAACTGCTGTGTCAGCAGTTCCATGCATCATTAGCCGACCTGGAAAAGCTCCAGCTGCCTTCCTCTCCACTCTCTTTGTACCTCGCACTTTAAAAAAGCTTTCATCAACATCGTCCCAAACATCTTTTGTTTTCCCAGCTGGAGAAGTCTTTCCCTCTGTTTGCGTCCCATCTCTAGCTAAGTTCTTTATGCCCTTAAGATCTGTAGTCATGAATCAAAGGGAATCATCACCTAAGAACTCTAAAGTGAATCTGAGCACTTGGGATTCCACGTCCCATCTATCTTCTTGGAGCTGCCGTAATTAGTTACATTTTCCTGTCCACTATTGGTGGTCATTATCCCTCCTTCTTTCCATCCTCCATACTAGAGACAGTATAGGAGGACTCTCCTAGCAATATTTTCTTTTGAGACTTAGCAGCAATACAACATCATCTTCTTTCTGCTTGGTGGGTTTTCCAATTCTTCCATAAGTCAGGGGGTGATATGTATGTTGGCCTTGTGGTTAGTTATTTACTACATAAAATAAACTCCTGTTTGAGAGTTTCCCCCAACTTTCTCAGCAAATAGGTTTATAATAAAGCTAGAAATTAAAATTGAAGATTTTCTTCTCTCCTTTCTTTCCTCTTCTTTTTCCCTCTTTCCATCTCCCTCTTCCTCCTCTTTCATCTTCTTTTTCTTCTCTTCCTCTTTTCCTTCTCCTCTCAATATCTCTCCCTTTCTCTACTATAGATGGAACTGAACCCATGGCCTTACATATTCCTAAGCTCTTTAAATGTTTATTTATTTACTTATTTTGAGACAAAGTCTTGCTGAGTCACTAACTTCCCAGAGTTGAGCTTGAACTTGCGATTCTCCGCCTCAGCCTGCCAGAGTGCTGAGATGATCAGTTTCTTGTGCCCATTTCTTGTTAATTTGAATTATGGTAGAAATAGTGAGTAGACTATGATTTTGATGGGGAAAGATTCAACTTGAAGTAAGGAAACATTTTCTAGGTGAGCTACTGTTATGCTGGAGAGTTATTGATATTTCATTTAATCATTTCAGCTATGTTGGAAGATCATGCTCTTCACTTTGTGACCTATTCCTTCTTTTGAAATTTGAGCAGCACAGCGCTGAGTTCATGAGATGAAGAAACTTAGGAGTTTAAACAAAGTTCAATCTAGGTGCATAAAAAATTGTTAGTGCACAATTTGTTGCCAAAATATTTTATTTGTGCACATATGTGAATCTTCTCCCTTGAAAGATATTGCAAGCCCCTCCTGGCCCATAAAGATCTCTCTGGATTTTTATTTTTAAATGATCAAATAATCACTTTCAAAAGCTAGTCTCTTAGTCCTAAGCTAAAAATAATGGTTTTGATTATGGAACAAAGACTTCAATATCCTCCTAGATAATTTTTGAATGACAGAAATGGGAAGGAAAAAGTGAAGAAAGCAAATGAAAATTGATACCTTCTTGTCCCCTGAGAAGTTGGTCTTTTGTATTAGTAAACTTTAAGAAAAACTACTAAGACAGTAATTTTAACGTACCCAAGGACATATAGCTTTCCTCGAGATTAGAATACTAAAGCCCAGAGAGTAACAATCCTAGACAAGATGAAGTGTGACCCAACAAGAGGGTGAATATTTAAATTAAAAATTTGTTACAGTGAAAGACACATTGATAGTGGGTCTCCTTATCATATTCCCTCTCACTGTGAATGCAGTTATCCTGTCATTCTTGATACTGGCCAGAAGTCCTCTTTTCAGTCTTGAGTTGAACTGCTACAGCTTCCTTGATGTCCTAATTCATTCAAAATGTTTACCTTTCATGGTCATTTGAGTTTGAGGAAGGAGACAGAAGTCAAAAGGTGTCAAATCTGGTTACTAAGGTACATAGAGACATACCATCATGTTTTTATTTGAAAGAAATTGCCATTCAAGAGATGATGTGTGATAGAGTAACATCACAATGGAAAATGAAATCATTTCCTAGATTTCTGTCTGTAACATTTCTTAAAACACTGTATAATCTCTTATGATACTCAGAGTGTACCACAGTGTTTCCAGGTACAAACTCAGCTTGCACCATGACAGTAAGATTAAAAATACATATATAATCGACATCACCTTGATGTTGGATCTTGACTGGCATGCTTTTTATCTCATGAAAACTGGGTGATGTCCATGGAGAACTCTTAACTCTAGTTTCAGGTGCATAACTATAGGCTCCAGTTTTTCCTGTAATACTATTTTTTTTTTATCAGCTAGAACCTGATCCTTAATGAAACCGACAGAACTTCATGTTACTATGTTGTGATCCATGATATACAGAATGCTTTTAGGCACATTTCCTCTCAAAAACAGCTCACAACTGACCAACTGCACTAAACAAGCTGAAATTGGTTTCACTGTTACTAAGGTTTGATGCATTGCTTCTCATACTGAAAACTGCTGGCTTTCTGTTGGGTGACATGCATCGGCAGCAGTTACTGTATATTTTGACCATACCTTTTATATCTAATGCCTAAGAGCTAGCAATGGACAATACTCAACCTCATTTCTTGCATTAGTAGTTGATGTATAGCTACTACTCACAGGGATAGCTGTAGTGGTTGTGTTACAGTTTAGATCAAGAATGTCCCCCAGGAGGCTTGTAGAAAGTGGTGGGTGCTGTACTCAGTAGTGGAATCACTAATTGGAAAGTTCAGTAGCTGACAGTGTTATTGGATGGTTGGGCCTGGCCAAAGGAAGCAGGTCAGTGGGGGAGAGGTATCTCCCTCCCTGGCTGTTCCTTCACTATCTCCTGGCCACTATGGCCTGAGCAGCTTTCCTTACCTAGACTTTCCGCTATGCTGTTTCTGTGTTTACACCTGAAAATGTGAGCCATAAGAAGCCTCTTCCTTTAAGTTTTAAGTGTTGGATGTTTTGTCCCAGTGCCAATGAAAATAACTGACTTGGGTTGTTAAAACACTGTAAGACTTTCTACAGTTAGTAAATAACCATTTCCTTGTGTCCCAGAATAGCCTTCTGCCCATATTCCTCCAGCTTTGTCTTGGACCTAAACTTCCCAGTAAGCCTTCCCCATTATCCTTAACTAAAAATTAGTCCTGAATATACCATGAAACCTCCCACACCCTGTTCCAGCACAGTGGCTCATATCTGTGCTACTTTGTCAGTGGCCATAGCACCTCAGATAAATAATTAAACATTAATTTCAAATCTAATTGTGAAACTTTTGTTCCATCTGACCACAGCCTAAAATGACCTTTACCTGGTGGGTTTGAGAATCTACTATGTGTGTAATTCTTGATTTATTTTGAAGGGCTCAGCCACTTTGGGATGTGTGAACTGCCTTTATAAATCACTGATCTTTGTATATGAATCAGTGCCTATTATGGCCTGAATTATGTCTTCTGAAAATTCATGTGCAGATATCTCTTAATGTGACTGAATTTGCAGATAGTGTCTTTAAAACAGTTGAAGGAAATTATATAGTTGATTGCAGACAGCACCAAGAAAGACCATGGAAAAGCTGAGGGTGGGCACTGGAAGCCCCGGAGAGCAGCCTCGAAAGAAACACTCCCATCAGTGCTTTGATTTTATAAGGTTTTTGTTATACCCAAAAGTGTCTCAGTTTGAACAATGAAGTAAACGGTCACTCTGTTTAAATCTTGGCTCCTATATTTGCAATTTTCTCACACATCCTCTATCTCTTCCTTATTACTTCTGTCTTCAATCCCTAAATGGTTCGGTTCATATCATGATCCACCAACTAATGATATTACTCAGTGAATATCCATTGTGAATTGAGTGTTGAAAAGTTTCTGAGAAGGGTTATATGGAATTAAGGCTTCATTTCATTCTTTAAAAAGCAGGGACTTTGCATAAAACATACATAAATCAAAGTCACCCTATGTCATCTTATTTCTGCCCTACACAAAGCTCTATTCTGTATTCAAGTAATTTTTTGGAAAATGTTCTTAAATGTTGTTTAATCTCCCCATCCAGATTCACTGCAGTGAATTTATAGCAGGCTTCAGAATACAATTAATGCACACTTCTGTCTCATCCCATCTTGTCACTGGCTGTGGCAATAATGCTTTTTGGCAAGATGACAGGAGAAGAGAGGAGAGGCTTTGTTCTTAAGGAACATGCTAGCGATAAGTGAATTGGCAGTATTTCAAATGACACTGGGAAGCTATTTTACAGTCCTACAAATGTGGCCTTATCCCAACATCTCCACTGAATCATTGCAAGGCCTTGTCTTCTTTTCCTCCTATGATAAATTAAAAGAAACTGCTTTCATAGCTCAAGAAGGCATGAACCTACCAGGCCGATACAACATCACATAGAAAGCCTGAAAGTTGTGACCAAATGAAGAAGGACCAGAAGCCAAAAAAACTCCTCTTTCTCTTTTTCCATGATTGGTTGTTTTCTGCAGTTGATTAAATGCAGAAGATATGTGGTGGTAGGTGAGATCAGGAGGCTTTATTCTAAATTAAGTTCATGAGTTCTCAGTGGTGATGTTCCTCTGGAGGTAGCAATACTCTCCAAAGATCCATTTGGCTAATGAGGATATATCCCAAGACTGAAATTCCTTAGCTCCACATCTAAATAGTTTGTTTGGACTTGGATAGATGGGCTTATCTTTTGACCCTCTGTCTTACTTTCAGGGTAATGGGTACAGTAGAATCCAGTGACCCATTTAATAGGAATGTGTAGTCTGGATCTTACTGAGATCTGCTGTACATATAACCATGTAAACTAGGAATACCCTAGATACATGACTAGTTTCCTACTGATAGAACTTTCTTCATCTGTCCACACAGATTTGGAAAACAGCTAGGGAGATGTAAAGATGGGTGTGTCCATCCCCAGAAGGTAATTTATATACTTATCATGAGAGAAGTGAACAAAATTAAGATAGTTTACCATCTTCCTGTCTCATATTTTGTCAAGACATTCTGGCAAGCTTACACTTGTATAACATCTGTATTAGATGATCTTAAAATGCATTTGGAAAGAGACACTATGGTTAGACATAGTAACTGTTTTGTCAGTTACCTTGGGTGTACAAGTGGCAGCCAGGCCATTAAAACATGAGAGAACTGAGCACATCTTGCTTAGTAACAA
Organism: Petromus typicus; assembly: GCA_004026965.1. Classification (NCBI taxonomy): domain Eukaryota; kingdom Metazoa; phylum Chordata; class Mammalia; order Rodentia; family Petromuridae; genus Petromus; species Petromus typicus. The sequence continues at coordinate 8,516 of PVIR01026772.1, read as the reverse complement.
AGTGCTCGCTCTTTTCCTGATCTGAATCTTGATGTGGGATGTAATCGAATGAAGGGAGAAATTCTCAAAGCCTTGCTCCCAGGGTAGGAACATGTCAGGGTACCAAGGAGGAGTGCTGAGAAACCAATATGATAAAAACTGTTGTTACTCAATATTCTTATGAGTTAAATAAAAATAAAAGAGAAGAAACATGAGCTTTGATTCATCCAGAAAAATCCTTTAGGCTGTATATGCAATTAGAGTTTTGTATCTTTTACTTATAAATTTATTTTTAAAATCTACGTATAACATGGAAGACCAATAGGAACAAAGTCTTCACTGACTTATATATTTGACAAATACTCTGCGCTTCCGTTGCTATATCATCAGTTCAGATTCCAAGAAATCATTCTTTCACAAGGGCATCTGAATTGGCCCTGTTATAGACCCTTTGGCTGTAAGGAAGAAATAGCCATTTTTCCGAAGAGGTCCATCTTAGCTGCTCATCACTGTGAGAGTCTTCAGGCCTGAAACCATGGGGGTTTGGAGTCGGGCTAAGGGTAGAGCATCATGATCTCCCCGAGAGCTGTCACAGTGCAGCCTTTCCCCACTCTGACATCCTTGAAGAGGGCATCCTTGTGTCTGGTCTGTTCCACCTGGGACTTTTGGGGTCTTTGGCAGGTGAGGGGAATAGTCTTGCCTTCCTCTCAGCTAAGCTTATTCTATTCTTCTTTGCCTTGTTGAGAAATGAAATGGCAGGGTAATTGACACTCTACTCACTGCAACCTTTTTGTTAAAAATTGTAACCTGTCTCCTATAGAATTTCAATTGTTTCTGTTCCTATTGTAGCCTTAAATTTCGACCTTTTTTAGAGCAGTCTTTAATATTGTATTCCACTAGAGAAATTGCAAAGGTCCTGGAATAAGGAATGTATCTTCTGACCAAAAAGAGGAGCTGTAAACTCTTGTGGTGCAAGGATCAGGGGTACTGAGGGCTTTGACACATATGTGATGAGGGTCCAAGGTGACTGGTATGAGGAGGGCTCAGAATGATCATACTCAGAGCTTTCAGAATACAAGTTTTCAATTTAAAAAATTGATTTAAAAAAACTGAGGAGAGGATGTGAAGAGTTGGGTCTTCAATGCAGAAATAGCAGTAGTTTCTGACTCTAGGAGTCAGGCTATCACTTCTGAAATTCTGGCTTCTTGGAACAGAGCTATAATCTAATTCTTGCCACTATAGACTATTCCATGGCTTCTCCTTCTCCTCCCTCTCATTCTCTCTCTCTTGCTCTTTCCTTTCATCTTCTTCCTCTTTCTTTAGTGTAGACCCAGAGAGTTTTCTATAAAAAGAGAGTAGAAGCTGAGATTCACTTGAAATTAGTGGCCAAAAAGTCTGCATAGAACTGTTGCTGCTGATATCTCTGTGTATGTGTTGGTGTTCTCCAAAGAACAGAAACCACAGAATGTATTTATTTGCAGAGAAGGAGTTATCATATCATAAGGAATCTGTACATGCAATCATGGAGACTATACGTTCAAATCTTCAGTGTGGCAGCCAGTGAGGCACATGAGGGCCGAAGGCCACTTACAGAACTGTCTGGCTCGGGAGGCTGGTCTTTTTCATCTGCAGAGGTCTTTAACTGATGGATGAAATATTCTCACATAATGAGAATATTTCTGCTTGCTCCAAGCTTGTTCAAAAACATCTTCTGTGTTGACAGATAGAATTGACTACCATACCCTCGTGGTCTCAAACCAAAGGAAGATGTCCAGAGAAAATAAGGTGTTGGCCACAGATGGTTCTGGTGTCTGGATAACTTTGAGATGCCAAGGTGGAGTGGGGGATGGGGGACAGAAACCAGACACATCGGCCCAAGTGATGTATTTTGTGCACATGGTCTCAGTGTTACAGAGGGGTGCTCAGTGTTGGTGGGATACTTAGCTTCCACTTTGAGGGGAAACCCAAGAGTCAGTTTTTGAGACCAAGGCCAAACACCAGTGCTTGTTTCTGAGAGAGTAGATGAGGCTGAATTCAGCTACTGCTGTGTTCTTGAATTTCTGGGAGCCAAGAGGACAATAGACAGAAATCTTAGGTCTTAGCTCAAGAGGGCTGGGGTGAATTCTCCATGACACCTCGGGTCACCTTTGCAGTAGCTCAGAGGAAATATTCAATTTATGTAAATATGTCAGACAGGGGTTTCCCTTTTTTAATCCAGGATGACTGACCTTGAATTAATGAGAGAGAAATCCGTTCCACATTGCCTTTTCCTGAAGGCCGATGCGTAAATCTTGACTTTAAGAAGAGGCAAATTCAAACCAGAGTTAGAAGCTTGTGCCCTTTGAGAGCAGCACAAGGATATTGATGACTCACAGTTATGTAATTATTTGGGTCTGTTTACATCTCAGGAGCCCTAACTACTATTTCCCTTGCTCCCACTGAATCCTCTCTCACTCTCTAATCCTGGAGTCAGGGAAGCCCGTTGCCTCTCATGGCTGTCCCCATCAGACTTCTTTATTGCATTCCCTTGTTGGACAGAAGCCTCGAGATTCCTTTGCTTCTTTGTTTATTTGTGTTCATTTGGTGGAAGAATAACTCATTCATCTCTCCCTGAGCGAGGCTGATTAAAAAAAGAAATTCAGAACTTGCTTTCAGTCTGTTCCTTTTAAAACCTTCCCCTTCATCCCAATTTTCTCTCAAGAGATATGACCATTGTGGAAATTAAATTATAATTAGGGTTGAACACTTTGAAATGATGACCTCCAGCCTGACCTCTCTGTCTGTACTCTTAAATGTCTCCTGTCGGTGCACCCAGCTTTGGGTTCTGGGCCATTTTAAACCTGTTTCCAAAATCGCCACCTGACACTTAACGGTTGCACAATGCTTTGCCTTAGCAAATGCATCTGTTATATGGTAGGGCGCTAAATGCTTTCCTGAAATCCAGATAAATTATGTCTGCTGATTTGATAATGTGGCCCAAGAATTCAATTTAGGTGAATTTATCAGACATGGCCTTTCCTTTATCAATCCATGCTGACCGACCTTTAATAAATTAGAGATAAATCCATTCCGTATTGGTGGATGCACAAGCTGAGTGGAAGAATAGTCGACACCGGATCTACAAACACACCCCTGCCTAATTTCCTGCCCTTAATGTGCTCCAGTCTGTGACAGGGCACATGGTGGCTCATTCGTATTGCTTTAGACTCCCAAAGAGCTAAGTGCTCTGTGAGGCTAGAGAAATCGTTTCTTTAGAGACGAAAAGTGCAGAGAGAAGGAGCATGGTTCAGTCCTCTGTGTGGTTTTGCAAGGATTAGCTTCCATGAGAAGTGGCTGGGCAGCTCTGAGGCCAGTCTCTCACCATCTTGGGCCTCAGTTTCCTCAGCTGTGAACCGAAGTTGCTGGGAGAAGTGATCTCTCGGGCCCCTTTCAGCTCTAATAACTTTCAGCTACAGGGAAACAAAGCAGGGAATAATTACTTATACACTAAGGTCAAATGAGACTGGCATTAAGAATGCCGAAGTTCCTCTGGGATCCTGAATGGGGTCAAACTAACTGGGCCACAATTAAATGCACCCATTTCTGGACATCTGAGGGCTTAAGAAGCAAGTAACATTAAGATTTATTTTTATCTCATCCATCTTAAGAGAATAAATAATCTGAAAAGAATGCCAGAAGTGTTCTCTATAACCTGTTGAAACTCAGTGTACTTATGATATTGACACCTGCCAAGTTAAAGAGAAAAAATCTAAATTAACTAGTACCTAAATATGGCAAGGTGATCTGTGATAGAATGATTCTATGGTAGCTGCACTTTACAATGGCACACCAATAAATTGTACTCCTCTGAACTCACAATCCCATTCAGAGTCTATCAAAGATTCAAAAGTCCTACAAGAAGGCAGTCTGTTTATCTTTGTACAACCCTGTTTTGCAAATGCAGTTACTGTTGGGAACTACTTTATTTGCTTGATATTTTGCATGCAATACCTATTAGAAGTGCTCAAAACTTAATCATGTAGAAGGCAGACTTGGCAAAGTGTTGGTCTGACCTTCCCAGAGATCCTCTTCTCTTCTTGTATATCATTAGGTTAAGGCTTTTTTTTTTTTTTTTTTTTTTTTTGAGACAGGGTCTCACTTTGTGGTTCAGGCTGGCCCTGAGCTCAGCCTCCAACTCACATTACAGCAATCCTCCTGCCTCTGCCTCCCGAGTGCTAGGATTATAGGTGTGAGCCACCATGCCTGGCACTGTGGTTTATGGTGCTGATTGCTGCTGGGGTGAGTCTCCACATCCAGTATTGTTATGTGGTTACTGGGGATCGAACCTGGGTCCTTGCACTTGCAAGACAGGCGCTAGAACCACTGAGCTATATCCCTGGCCCCTGTTAAGGCTTATTTTTTAAGTCTCTGAAATAGTCTTTGAGTTGTGCTTATCCTTTGTTCTCTTGAGAAGATATTTTTCAATTTGGCCCCACATTGTCCTCTTGGTAAAATCTGCAGAAACATAGCAAGTGAAAGTCCTTCCTTAACTGCTACTATTCTCTTAAAAGGTTTCACATCTAAAGATATTCATAAATAACATATATAAATGGCCAGGTAAACATATGTTCATTTAAAACCAGGAGCTCTTTAATGAAATGTTTCCTTTAGCCCTAACTTCCTTGAAGAAGAGGGTAGTGGCAACTTCTCAAGAGTGATGATATATAGAGGAATCCTGGATATTTTGTGTTTTAGACTCGATGAGCAGTAGAAATGCTGGCTGTGACTTGGGCATGCCAGGCTGGCAGGCACTGCGTTGAGGCAGAAATGCAACATGGCACTGCATGGAGAAGGTAAGAGTGACTCTTTTAAGCTGGCCCTGGCATCTGCAATAATTGCTAACAGACCTCACTTTTCCTCGCTTCTTTTCACCCCTGCCCCCAGTTCCTAGCATTCTAGCAGCACACTTTATTTCTGAGTTATTAAAAATTACATCTCTCTTATATTGATTCTTGACAGTTGCCAGCTGATTCCTAATTGTTTCCAGGTCTGAGGTTTCAAATTTACTGATTTCCTTTTTGACATTTTAATCATTTTCTGTGCCCTGTTCATTCTCTCCTCTGATGATTTGCCCTGTCTTCCAAGTTTCTCAAACTTTAACTCTATTTGTTTCATGTTATTTTTTTACACTGGGAAAGACACAGGCCAATTAGGTAGATGGGTGTCAAAGTCTCTGCATTTCTCTGGCTTGTCCTGAACAGTTGCTGTTTAAAGATCTTAGCCTCTTCTGGACACAATTGAGCTTAGCCCCTTCTGGACACAGTTCTGACACCCTTTCCTGAGGACTTGTGAGTGTGACTCTTTCTCCTGTGCATGGGCCACACTTAGGAACTATTAGGCAGGCAATGCAGTGCCCCCAAAGTTATAGAATAAAAGGATGAGTTATGAAATGACACATATATAATTAATCTATTTGGGGCATTTAGGGAAGGATGGAATTGGGATTGATGTGTACCTAAGTAGCTTTAGCTTGGTAAAGCTGTAAGAACTGAGATGACAGCTTCGTGTGGTCAGAGAACTTGTGTTTGTTTAAGGTCATGTCTCGGGGGCTAGAACAACTTGTGGTTGGTACTTGGCATTAAGTAAATATTTGATGAGTTAAATGTGGGTTTTATTCTTACCCTTCAGGTTGCTGACCAATGGCTAGAGCATGGGGCAAAGTTAAAGACATCTTGCAGGAAATGTCCAGGCTTCTGCCGAGTGACTTTCCCATTTGTACCAGTGGAGAATGGCTGAGATTATATTCCACAAATGATATCACTAAGCCTCCCTTTAAGCAGCATGTACAGACAGACACATATATAGTGAAATACACATTAGACTCATAGAGTATTTGAAAATGGAAAGACCCTTGGTGTCCACTGGACTCAATACTTGAATTTTATAGTACCCAAGTGGAACACTTGGAGGTGAAGTGATTCTCCCCAAAGAGATCCTTGACTGTACAATGAGCCTGGTGGGTACTTTGTGGACAGAGCTAACATTCACTGAGGGTATGACTGCTAATTCCCTGGCTTCTCTGGTCTCCTGCACACACAAGTAGCATAGCATTTTCCAATTCTGAGAAAAAGTTCCCTTGCCACAGAAAGGTACATACTGGTAGGTGGAAAATTATCTGGAGCTATTGAAAGTCTCACTAGCACTAGTTACACAGGGTTTCATGTGGGGACAATAAGCAGCTCTTTTGGAGAACACAACGAAGTAGATGACAGATGTGTGCAATGTTATTTCTCTGGTCTTAGAGTGGAAATGAATAATGCAACTCAGAGATTAGGGTGCTGGCACCCTGGAAAGGTGTGACACAGGAGGTGGGATATAGGTGCCAATGAGGCTCCTTCCCTTAGACAATTCAAAGGCATCCGCAACAGTATCAGAAAGGGGATGCGAGGCAGAAGAATATGGAGGAAGTCTTTGCGAGGTCATGTCTGGTGCTCATGGGGACCCTCAGGTAGACTTGGAGAAGTTTCTGGAGCAGGTCTCCCATCCAAGTACTAACCAGGCACAACCCTGCTTATTTTCCAAGACAGCACGTTCAGGGTGGCACAGCCGGTCTCCCATCCCACCAAGGAAGTTAGCATTGTTGTAATTCATATGGTTCCATCACTACACACAGACTAGTGGGATGAAAAACAAAAATTCATATAGAAAATAAAATGGAATGGAAGGTGAACAGATGAAAATAAATAGTCCATGGGATCGACTGCTCTCCAAGACGAGAACCAAGACCAGGACCAGGACTTGGAAAACAGATTGATTTGTTGGTTCCCAGCTTTTCATACATCCTTTCATTACAATTACATGTCCATGCTTTCTGCCACATAACTTTCCTTCCTTTCCCAAGAACAAAAGTATGTTTATTTTTCTGCTCCTTGACTTTAAGTTTGGCCATGTTGCTGTCTTTGACCAATATAGTAAGCAGAAGATTGGGTGGTGTAATTGATCTGTCTTCTTGAGTCTCTTGAATACAGGACATAGGTGACCTGCTGGTTCCAGTAGGATGAGGGCCTGTGTAGAATACCTGAATTCAATCCAGACCTTGGGATCAACCCAACATCCTACACCCTACAGCTCAGCTGCTCCACCGCATTGTATACTGGCCACACTAGTTGATCTACTAACTTCCAAGACATTGAGATCTTTTGAGGCTGTTTTGTTTTGCAGCATAAACTGATACTACAGAGTAGTCATGGATAAAATATATGAACAAGTTAAAAGGCATAGAAAAGGGAAAATCCTAAACCACATCATTGTACAGAATGGCCAAACTTTACCACCCCAAATCTTTGACTGCATGATTAGCAAATGCTTTGTGAAGCATAAATAATTGAATGAAAGTTCAAATGAACCAGCATTATGGGTAGAAGTGGGTCAGAAATATGAAGGAAAGGGAATGGGGCTTTGCAACACTTCCAGCAATCAAAATAAATAGTTGTGAAACCAGAAAAAGGCAATCTGTAGCTCAAGGGTCCACTTCTGGGCCGCCCCAGCTTTGGTACATTTAGTCTATTGCATTAACACAGCTTTTGGAGTTACAGTCCCTCAAAAGGATTTGGACTCCACTTCTGTTGCAGTTGCCAGAGCCTAAAACTGTCAATTAGAAAGCCATTTACCCAAATAAACCCCTCCACTTGCTGTCAGGTGAAAGTTATTTCTCCAGTCTTCATCTTGGCCCTTTCTTTACATTCACATCCAAATTCTCCAAATCTACTTTGCTATCCAAATCACATTCCCACAGAATGTTCCAGAGAGGAATGATCTTTGGAACGGTGTGCTGTACAGGCATGCTGTAGCTAGCCCACGTGGCTTTGTCTCAGTACGTGTGACACAGAGGTTTGATTTGATGTGGAGCTGGGCAAACCTTTTCTATGATTGCTTCTCTTGACATTTTAAAAAATCTTTTAGCTCTAGTTTCTTGTTTGAATAAAGTAGGTTAAAATGAGCTGCCCAGGTCTCTAGTTTCTTATCTTCATACCTCTTATGGAAGATTGATACGTAAACACCTGGCCGATTTCCGAACATGACCCTTTCTGGTCTGGGAAGCATATAAGAAAAGTGGCTCCTTGTACCACATCCCTAAGAGATGCCACTCACAGGACAAGAGAAGTTAATATTTTTTCAGTGCTTCTGCCCATACTTTCTCATTTTATTCTCCCAGACCTCCTAAGAGGAGGGCCCACTAGTTCCAGCTCATGGAGAAGAAAACAGAAGCTAGAGTTGGGGCTGGGATTCTAATATAAAGTTGTCTTATTTAAAAGTCTATCATTTCTACTTAAATGGACATACCTTGAGGATATCCTCATAAGTGAAATAAATAGGGCACAGATAGGTACATATCGCATCTTTTCTCTGGTATGAGAAAATAAAGATGTAAATGAGTCCTAGCATTGTATGTGATATATTGTGAAATAGAAAATGCTCAATGTAAAATAGGGTGAAGGGGGAAAATGTTGAGATTATAACAAAAAAGTAAGGAAACACATTTTATGTATATGGGGGGG